>PYAF01003600.1:260291-279240 GCA_007407185.1 Glycine tomentella
CACCAACCCATTGCACCGGGTTGCCGGATGCACATCGAGCACTCAATCGAGTTACAGACTGACCCCGTCGTAATCTCAGCTTTTTATAAATAATTTTCATCAACTCATCATAGCTGCATCCGGGGGGCATACGGAACATTTTGCTGTCTCCTTCAAATATTTGACCATTCGGTCCAACGTATTTTCTCCCATTATAGTACACAATGGTGATCAAACCATTCATACTACCCCTCATTTTGCATATACTCTCAAACACATATAGCTTTCTCACTTTGCACAAGAATTGGACAGCTTCAATACGCTGGGGTGGGAGTTTAAATAGGGGGGGTGCTGTAGTAATCCGCTACATGGGCTAGCAAAATAGGTAACCTATTTCGCTAGGCCTGACAGCGAAATACGTAAAAGCTGCCACGTGTGCTTAATTCGCTATCTCTCCCAGCGAAATAGGTTACCTATTTCGCTTGTCAGGGCAGCGAAATCCTCCCAGCCAGCCACGTGGCGTCTCTGCTCTGCCAGCAGTCTGGCGCTTTGACTACCTATTTCGCTGGTCTGACCAGCGAAATATGTAGCCACTGCTGGGGCGCCACATCAGCGCACCTATTTCGCTACTGATGCCAGCGAAATAGGCCGCGTGGCAGTCTGGTAAAATTTACTGTAGGCGTGGCATTTTGGTGTTTTTTTTTCTTGACCGTGGCAGTACGGTCAATGTTTCATTTTTTTGCTGTCCAATAATAAACTAAAACTCAATGTGAGACAAATTGTAGGATCCAGATTAATTAAACAGAGAAAATATATTTAGATTGAAAACTTATTTTCTGTTTTCAATAGAAATGGGATGCAATCAGAAGAATGCCATACAGCAGGTTCAGTTCTTAGGGTTTAGCCCAAGATATACGGTCCCAAATGTATACACTAGACTACATTACAATATTTCTAACACTAATTTCCATCATCATCTGTGGAACTGAATAAGAATGCTCATGCAAATATTCTAGTAAAATTGACCATAACGTAATCCAATCCAATAAATTCCATGTCGTTTATAGCTATTATACTTTGGATCATCATACTTTACCATTTCCTTAGAATACGAGACCGACACATTAAATAACTTCTTGAGTGGTCATGATACTAATATCTTCTTACATATAACTACTTTGTGTTTTACAGTATTAGTTTAATTTCAGACCCTCCACTTGGATTTTCGTGGTAGCTAAAACTATTGTTTATTTTTCTCCAATTGCTTTTGACACAATCTATGCGATTGTACATTAGTGGAAAAGGTAAAACGAAATATATTTATTTTTCTTTATTTGCACAGAACTGGATTAACATCTTGGTTTTTCCACTATGTCAAATGTTGAAATTTGACTAAAAAAGGATATCAGAAATTTTCTAAGTGCAGGCTTTGGCTCGCTTTACTGGGGCCTGAAGGGAATTTAGATAAATGGCATCCTTTTTGTCCAGTCCATCAAACAGATAACTAAAAGGTGGCATTTGGATGTATCTCCCAGTGCCAGGAGTAACCTTTAGTTCATTATTTTCCCAAACAACTCTTCCTCCTGCAATAGTCACTTCAATTTTTCCCTGAGAAAAATAAAAACTTTGAATGTTGATATTGCATGACAAGGCTTCAATTGTTGAACGATACACAAACAATCACATGTTGAACAGATTATAGTTAAACCGGTACCTTTCCTCTTCTTCCCTCGTAGACATTTGTGTCCAGTCTGGAGTGGTGAGACTTTGCACTCATCTCAAAGCTCGAATTTGGATTCAGGATGATAATATCTGCATCAGATCCTGGGAGAATAGCTCCTTTCCTTGGATATATATTGAAGATTTTAGCACTGAAATGTTTGTAGAAATGAAAAACATCAGTAATACTTTGGGCATCTTTACCAAACAGCTTTTTTATTGCCATAAGAACTGGAAGCTAATTTGCACTTTGATTAACTGAATATATACCATTCAGTGCTTGTTATCCTGACATAGTCAGTGACAGATATTTGGCCAGATTCCTGTGAGATATATAAACCATAAGTTCTAGCTAAAAGGTTATACTCTTCACCATTTTACCCCGACCTAAACAGAAAGGGAGGGCTAAGCTGGAAGTTGACATCTTACCACCATGATATCCCATACCAAATGCATTCTTTCTTCAATACCTACAGGTTGCATTCTATATCAGTAAGGAAACATTTCAAAATCAGCAAGAAAGTATTTAGGCCACAAATATCCAAGACTTTCATGTGATTACCATTGACACCATTAGGCATTTTCCGGAAGTCATCGATTCCACGAGCTTTTTGGGTGGAATTAAAGGCACAATGATCAGTTCCTACCAGCTACAAATTTTAAAAAGGTATCCTTTGGTCAAATAAACAATCTAAGTAAAACGAATAAAAATGAGCTGAGGACAGCTTGAAGGGTGTATTTCATAGCTGAGACTATCCTGAGAAACTCAAACCCTCATCTTTAATTGGTTATTGAACCTAAGCCTGAATCATAATGTGAAACCTGCAAAACGCCGGTTGAAAGGGCAGCTTGAAGGGCCTTATCATGTCCTCGTTTCCTAATAGGGGGGCTCATGACATACCTGAAACATGAGAATGAATAAGGCTTATATGTTCTTAAAATTCAAGGAAATAAAAGAACAACAATAAAAAAACATTGAAACAAGTGAAGGCACTTGCTTTGCTGCAATCTCAAAGTCAGGATGCCAAAGCCAAGATTCATCAAGGGCTAACCCAGAGGCAATAGGCTCTCCAATTACCCTTTGTCCTGCAGCACAAGAACAGGTTACCTTATTATTGCAAAAACTAAGTTATCAAGGAACAATAACACTTCAAATATCACAGTGGAAATGTGTAAAGATCCTATTGTTCATCTTCATTGAGATTCAGTTCATCAGTGATTTTTTTTTTTTTTAGGAGATAGGAAAAAATAAAGACAAAGCAGCAAGGCAATCCAGTCTCTGTGTATCAAAAATAGAATCTTCCTCAGGAAGCTCTTGTCACAAGTACAAAATACAGAGAAAAAGGGTACATAAGTAACTGAAAACAGTAAAAAAAATCACATGACAGCAATCAAAATTAAGTCTCAGACTCTCAATTAAGTTCAAGTGATTTGAGTTGCCCTCAGTTTCTACACTCTATGATAGAGTAGAGACAACAGTAAAACACGAGTGGATTTATAAATTGCTCTCAAGTTAACCAATGTATGGATGTTATAAAGTCAATCAAAATGTCTTCCTTTTGCATTTCTCCCTAAAAAAGATTGCGAGAGTATTAGTTTTTCTTCAAAAGGATTTCTAATTTTATAAGCTATAAATCATCTACTTTCTCTTAATGAATGCATACATTAATAAAAATTGAGACTAACTAGAAATATTAAAGGACCTGATTTCCGGGCTTTTGCAATTTCTTCCATTGCGTCAATGCTCATTACATGAACCACATATAAAGGAGTATTCACAAAATCTGCTAAGCGAATGGCACGAGCAGTTGCCTCTCCTTCCAACTACACAGATAACAAAGTCAAATGGGAGAATGTTCTATAAATCACACAGACAGACATTTAAACTTTGCAGTGAGCACAAAATATAAAAGAAAAAACATGTAATCAAGATGATAAAGTACTGGCTAAACGTGGTTAATGAGTTTATCATAACAGATGAAAGCTGAACACAGCAAATGTCAAACTAGGGTGGCCACAAGCAAGCAAAATTTGATAGTGGTAGCTTAAAATAGTTAATTTGGCTCAAGTACAGCACCTAAATCCAATTCATTATGCAGGGAGCCTACTAAGTTGAAAAGGGAAATTTTAAATATGAGGAGTACAAATCACATTCACATGTGCTATAGGTTGGTCAGACAATGAAGATGAAAAGAAACAAAAAAATGTCCAATATTTTCATTCCATTATTCTGCAAATTCTTTATTAAAAGAACAAAATTGAGAAATTACCACTGCAGGCCTTGAAAGAGCATGCCCCTCAGGACCAGTTATTCCAAGTTCTATCATTTTCTGTTGCCCTTCATACACAGCATCTCCATTTTCTGCATGGACCATGGCTACGGCACCAAGAGACTTGCATTTTTTAAATCCTTCCAGAAGAAGCTCATCATTGATCATAAGAATTCCTTTGTATGCCATGAAAAACTTAAAAGAGTTGATCCCTGCAATTACAAAACATAGATGACTACCTGGAACAAATTCCTTACAACTCACCCAAAGGGTTACTACCACATAATCAACCAAATTATCAAAATGCAGCGAGGAAATAATAAATAACAACCTTTCTCCTTAACCATGAGCTCCATTTCTCTCGAAACAGTTTCATCCCATTTGGTAATAACCATATGAAAACCATAATCCATGCAAGTCTTCTTTGCCTTCTTTTCATAGTCTTCAAAACCAGCTGTCAAACTCCCATTAAGTGGTATAACGAAGTCAATGTGCATTGTTGTCCCACCAGCCAATGCTGCTGCCTGACCACTGAAGAAGTCATCAACCGTTGCAGTAAAACCAACATCCATATCTAAATGGGTGTGAGGATCAATGCCCCCTGGTCAGTTAACAAAAGGAGCATTCATAGAGTCTATCAGGCACATGATAATAACAACAATAATAATGATGACGATGACGATGATAAATTAATTTTCATGCACTTTTTACATTGTTTACCAATTAGAAATTATTCGACTTATGATTTTTTTAATTAGTTATTATAAAAATCATCAAACTTAGCATACATGGCAATGGGTTGCTCCCCACTTATATATAATATTTTTGTCATATTGTTAGTCAACAGGGCATGAAGTTTACAAAATTGGACATTTATGAAGATCTGACAACAGCCTAATATAGGGTGGTCCGATGCTATCTTAAATTTGAGGTTGAGATAATAGGGTAAAAAATATGTATACTATCCACACATTCTAATTTATTTATTTTTATCCATAGGAATCGAAGACGGTTACCAAGGAGTTTACACCAGCTCATGCATTCTAATTTAATCTAACAATAATAGGTGATGAAATATAATTGAATAGGTTGAAACCTGGCATGACATATTTGCCGGTGGCATCAATGACAGTGACGTCATCTCCAACCTGGGAATGGAAATGAATCATACATCCGAAAGCAGAAAGTAATAAAAACGCAAGGTGTTAGAAAGCAAATTAAGCACTGTTACTGCTAGGGGGTTTTAATTCATCAAATACCCTGATGTTAGGATTAACTGCAACAATGATGCCATCTTCCACGTAAACATCAGCAATCTGGTGGTGCTGAGCATTCACAACCGTGCCACCCTTGATCAACAACTTGGATGATGGAATTTCAGTTCCCGCATCACAAAACTAAATCATTCGAAAAAGAAAATCATGAATTAAGCATAGAACTATTGGAAATAAAAATCTCAGTTCAGTAATCAGTACTAATGATCATACCCAGTTAAAACACTCAAGAATCGAAGCTCTGACTCTTTGATAACGTAGAACGGGATAAGTAAATTAGTTGAGCAAAGGTCAACACAGAAGAGAAATAAATCAGTGTAACGGATTCTACACTGACATTCACTTACAATTTTTGTATGTGCGGTAATAAGTCTGTTGACTTTTACAATAACTAACTTAAAAATCATATATATTCTGATTAAAATTTTGTACATCGATGGTGCATAATTAAAATATGTAGGAAAACGAAGATAAGATAGAGAAGTGAACCTGGTTGGATTGTGAAAGTGAAGAGGAAATGATAATGAAGAAGGTAAGGGAGAAGATATGAAGGAATTGTGATGTGATACTGAACTGCATACTGTTCCGACCAGACACACTCAACTCAAGTGTCGGAGTTGCTATCTCAGTCAACGAGGAGCCTGTTCTGTTGGATCGCTGCTGGAAAGAACAAAAAATAAGTTGCGATGGCGGTGCAATAATGGATTGTGCTTTCGAACACTTCAGTTAAAGGTAAGTTTTGTTTTTCTTTCTTTTCTTTGATGGCTTATATGGTGAGAACTTTGTTTATTTTATCCGGAACAGACTTCTCATTCTCAATGAGTCTTTTCTCGACAAAATTAAAGGTAAGTTTTTTATTTATTTCACGTTTTAAAATTTTCCTACTAGCAGTTTTTGTGTCTTTTTAAAATATTGGATATCTGACATATTTTTTTATATATGATATGAAAAAACTGTTTTAGCTCTATTAGGAAAGGTACTGTTTTAAGTATAATCTCATTCACCTAAGATGGAGTTAATTAACTGGAGCGGAGTGGAATTAAATCCAATTACCAGAGTGGAATTAAATCCAATTTTATTAAGCAAGGCAGTCAGATTTCATTAATAAAGTTTATAGATATTCATGTAGGTCTCAAATATGTGATTTTCTTCTTATTATTAATATCACATTTTAATTAATTGAGTTAATAGAATAATTATATTAAAAATAATTAAAGTCGTTATATATAATATTAAAAATTTATATATATAAAATATGCATGATCAAAATTAATTATTATAAAATTTATTAAAAATTTTAATATTATATATAATGATATTAATTATTTTTTAATATAATTAACTTATTAATTTAATTGATTAAATTGTTATGCTAGTAATAAGAATGTGGCATGTGGCATGTGGCATGTGGCATGTTTGAAACTTGCAATGTCTATAGGAGTTGACAATTATTTTTCGATTTTTCCTTTCTTGGGTGTACTAAGAAATATGCTACATGCAGAAAGAAAATCCCAATGACACTAAATAAACCGAACCCAACCCAAACAGAAAACAAACTAACAGGAAGGTTACTTCTCTTCTCTCTCGAATTTTCCCTGATTTTTGTGTGCATCGATGGCGGCGATCAGTCTCCGGAAAGGGAACACGCGACTGCCGCCGGAGGTGAACCGCGTGCTGTACGTTCGGAACCTTCCCTTCAACATCACGAGCGAGGAGATGTACGACATCTTCGGTAAGTACGGCGCCATTCGGCAGATCCGCATCGGCACCAACAAGGACACTCGCGGAACGGCCTTCGTCGTCTACGAGGACATCTACGACGCCAAAACCGCCGTCGACCATCTCTCCGGCTTCAACGTCGCCAACCGCTACCTCATCGTTCTCTACTACCAGCAAGCGAAGATGAGCAAGAAGTTCGATCAGAAGAAGAAGGAGGACGAGATCGCCCGCATGCAGGAGAAGTACGGCGTCTCCACCAAAGATAAATAATTTAATACTTCCTTCTCGGAAAAGCCTAGGGTTAGGGTTAGGGTTTTCGAGACTCTGTTTGGTGGTTATATTGTATTCTTATTATTATTGGATTTAGTATAAGTGACTATGAATTAATGTTTACGATGCTATCAGTATTTGTGAGAATGAAATGAAATATAAATTCATCGGAGATGCAATGCCTTGTGGTTGTTAGTTAGGGGTTTTCGAGAAACTCGTCTCTGTATTTATGTCGTTGTTCGAGTTGCTATTGAATACTAGTATAAACGTTTAAGATCAATTGTGGCGATGTTTCTTCGAGTGCGATTCAGACGCCTTGAGTGAATTGAATTGAACATTGCTTCGAACTCTACAACGTAATTTTGTAGTGAATTGAATTAGTGTTAATTTCGTTGATGTTACGTTTGAATATCGATGCATAGCTGAATTCAGCTTTAGTTTCAAGAGTGGAAAGCTTATATAATGTATTATGGTTTATGCTTCTGCCAGCGTGAGAGAGTTAGCAAGGGGAGAGAGGGAAGAAACAGAGAGAGAGATGAACAAAAAAGAGGAGGATGACAATACAAGGGTAATTTCTTGGTTATTTCTTTTGTTGTATTTTCGGAAATCTGCAGTGGGGGGACTCGAACATTGTTGCTCCCAGCTTTTTGTAGGACTTTTCTCTTTGGTAAATTTAGGTTTTTCCTTTCTTTCTCAATGTTCTGTTTACCATCTTTGTATTGAAAATATTGAATGAGGTTCCGTGTAGTGGTGTTCATCAACCGATGCAAACTGCGATGATCGAATTGAAAGACTGATAACCAAAAATCAAAAAATCGAAAACCGAAAATAAATCGAAAATTTTTACCGAATTGGATCGGTTTTCGGATTGACCAGTGAAAATTGATCCAATCCAAACCGATCCAATGATAAAGCATATTTTACCTTTTACCTACTTGGACCTATTCCCCATCATAGTCCAAAAATCAAAAATCCAATACATTGTTCCTTATTTTGTCTAATAAACATGTTTGTCCAATGAAAATTAGAAAATGGTGTTTGTTTTTGTCCAATAAATGTGTTTGTTTATGTTAGATACTCCTTATTTTGATAAAAATAAGTCTCATAAGTTTTATTTTTAGATTTTTTAAAAAACCGAAAATCGATTCAATCCAAACCGAAAAAAATTGAATTGGATCGGATTTAAAAAAAATTTCAAATCAAATGGATGATCAAATGACCAAACCGAAGGGATTGGATCAGATGGTTTTTTGCTTCAAAACCGATCCAATCCAGACCGTGAACACCCCTAGTTCCGTGATGGTTTATCCTTCTGTTTTCCTAATCTGAATTTTTTTGGTGAGCCTAGTGTAATAAAAATATAAACTTAATAGTAATAATAAATGTATTTGAACCTAGTGTTGAACAGGAATAAGTAGATTGAGTCATAAATAAATAATTCTTTTGATTTGATTCCTAAGTGAGTAGTGATTACAATACAAGATTTGTTGCAATGTTTCTCAGCATAAGAAAAGGAAAAGTAAAAACCAAAACCAACCAATCAAATACCTAGCATATGTTAACATTTCTCAGAGGCTGTTTTAAGTTTTTTTCCCCCTCTAAATTTGTTTGTTTTCCACCTTGACACTGCTAAAAGAGATGATGATGCCTGTTAAATATCTTTACACAGTCTCCAACTAAAATAAGGTTGAGTCACGCCTCTTCTTCGTACCAACTTCTAGGGTTCCTTTGTTCATCATTGCAGCAAACTCATCGTAGTTAATCCGGCCATCCTGCACAGACATACAAGTTTTTCAGAATTTTTCGTAGTCATGATTCAGATATGCTGTACAGTAGTATGCTAATTGTTAAGCACAAATGCTATAGAAAGTTTTTTCTATTCAAACTAGAGAAGTGTTAGCAATGCATTCTTTATTATAGATTGCAATTTATTGAAAATCACATAATTTTCTTCTGGGTCTCAATTAATTTAATGAGTTTCATTTTATGATTTTGTAGTTTTTGATAAATTTTGACCATTAAATACGTTAATAGAAAATGTGTTAGCAGGAGGGTGCCAACACTCCTCTTAGAACTATGAGTATTTAATTCATCTAGGACTTACATTATCTGCGTCAACTTCTGAAATGATTTCCTTCATGTCCCTGCCATCATTCATGTTAAACTCAACTAGTGCCTGCTCTAATTCTTCAATGGTAATGTACCTGATTATGACAAAGCAATGAGATTAGAACCTACAACTTAACGCCAATCAATTTCAAAAGGAGTGGCTGAAATATATTCAATGTAGTTGCTTTTTCTTTACCCGCTGTTATCTTTGTCAAAGTATTGGAAGGCAGTATAAAGATGATCTTCTTTGTTCATTCGGTTCATGTGCATTGTTGCGGTAATGAATTCATCATAATCTATGGTTCCGTTGCCATCAGCATCTGCCTGTAATATACAGAAGGAAAATAAAGAAAATAGTCTTAAGTAATGGCATCAGAGAAATTACTGATGGGAAGTTATTTTGTCATATGCAGTACTTTGAAAAGGAGATATAACTCACAGCTTCCATTAATTGCTTAACTTCCTGTTCTGTTAGCTTAGTCCCTTGTTTTGCAAGCCCTTGCTTGAGCTCTTCAATTGTAATGGTTCCACTGTTGTCAGTGTCCATCCCCTTAAACATCTGCTTCAATCCCATGATTTCTTCCTCGGATAGGCAGCCTGAGATGACCTATACTCATATATTGATTTCACATCACATTAATTAATTAATATATAAATTTTAATACCACACTATTTCATGAGTCTTGTGATACAGTTTTTCCTAAACAATGGGTTGAATAATGTTCGATCTGAACTCGGCCGATGAAATGTAAGATTTGATTTTTAAATTCAAATTCAACTCTACCTTTTTTGTCCGATATGATCTAAACCCGTTCCGGATTTAACTCACAAAAGCCAAAAACTGAGCTTGAGTCTGAAGTAAATTTCAGTTTTTCTAGCGCAGTTTATTATAATCTGTGACTTGCATCAGGATAATTAGTTTGTTTTTCCACTTCTAACTAGAATCACGATAGTGTAAATATGCACGAAGAATAAAGAGAAAGCTAAAATAGCATTACCCTTAGAGCAACTTTCTTGAATTCGTTCATTGCTCTGAACTGTTTGAGCCTATTCAGTACTGCATTGTCAAGAGGTGTATCTGGTGCTTCTCCATCCTCCTTGATCCATGGATGATCTGTTTTTCACATAAAAATAAAAAAAGGGCTTTATTAGAATTGCATTGAACCAATTTGTCTGGGCTAAAGTAAAATGAATTTGCAAATCAATAATTCGTAGTTGAATTCAAGATGTTCATAGAAAGGAAGTCAATATTATACGCACTCAAAACTTGGTAGGACGTCAGCCTCTGCCTTGGATCCGAATGCAACATTTTCCTTACAAGATCTTTTGCTGCAGGTGAAATGGATGGCCATGGATCGCTTGTAAAGTCTATATGGCCTCGTAGGATTGCATTGAATATCCCATTTTCAGATTCTGTCAAACCATATGTTTTGGTTTCAGTTTCAAATTGTGCTGATATATCATCAATTTAAGAAGAATTCTATTTTGTTAATTAAGAAGTAGCTTTAAGATTGAGTAAATGAATACAAACCTGCCCAAAATGGAGGAACACCGCATAGAAGAATGTATAACATGACACCAATACTCCAAATATCAACTTCTGGCCCGTATTTTCTTTTCAAGACCTCAGGTGCAATGTAATATGCACTGCCAACAATGTCCTTAAACATCTCTCCTGTCAAAAAGGGATGAATTCCATGTTAGAGTATGCTTCATTCGAATTTGAAGATTGTGTTATCATCCTAAAAGATTATTCCAAGCAACAAATATATTGATAATTCTGTCTACATATAGCTTAAGCAATCTCCAAGCTATTGATGTTTAATCACACATTCAATCTTATAGCAAAAAAACTCTAAATAAAAATCAATGAGAAGTTCTATTAAAAGGTGGCACTGTTGATATGAGTTCTTATCAATATCTACTACAAAAGTTTTAAATTGGTGTCATGGTGTAATTTTGTCGTGATTCTTATATTGTAAAAAACTACGGACAAGTGTAATCAATAAAATCACAGAAATTCCAAAAATCTTGATGTTGTAGACGAAACTGTTTCTTATACGATTTCTTAGAATATTTTGGATGAAATTTTTTTGGAAGATTTCTTAAGTAAAGAATTTATTTCTTGCAATTTCTTTTTTATTCGAGCAAATCTATATGATAGTGAGAGTTTCTTAAAATAAGACTTGTACCAGAAACTATTTATTACCAATAAAAATATGTATTTATTTAACTGTTTTTTCTTATAATAATTCAAAAAATATAAAAGTGAATTTTTTAAATTTTTTTATCATTTTAACAAAATTGTATATAAATTTCTTATTTAATTAGGACATTTTAGAAATCACAAAAAATAACTTAACAAACTCGAATTTTTTATTGAAAATGCTCATTGTAGAAAACTACGGATAAGTGTAATCAATACTATCACAGAAATTTCAAAAATCTTGAATAAAATTGCAGTCACGTTCTGTTTTTTAAAAAACCTTTACGCATGGTGGAATTTAATTATAAAAAAACATGACAGAAGAGCCAATTATTAGTTCCATGCTAAGCAAACCGTTTCCATGACCCTAGAAAACAAACATGTCATGCACGTTCTTCCACGGAAACTAAACTAACTCTCTTTTTTATCAAATAAAACATGATAATAAATAAAGAAAGAAAGAAGCAAAACTAGAAGATTTTCTGGGTGAGAAATATTGACCTTGCTTGTAAAAAACAGAGAGACCGAAATCAGTGGCCTTGAGGGGTGCATTTTCATCCTTGTTCAAGAGAAGGAAATTCTCAGGCTTAAGATCTCTATGAATGACCCCCATGGAATGGAAAGTGTGAACAATCTGCACAATGGTTCTCAACAAGGAAGCCGCAGCACGCTCAGTGTAATGTCCCTTTGCAATGATACGATCAAAGAGTTCACCCCCAGCACACAACTCCATCACCAAATGAACAGATTGCTTGTCCTCATACACATTAACAAGCTCCACAATGTTAGGTTGCCCTGAGAGATGGTGCATGATTTGCACCTCCCTCTTAACATCCTCTATATCCTCCTTGTTAACCAATTTTCTCTTGGCAATGGTCTTGCATGCATATTGCTTCCCTGTGCTCTTGTGTGTGCACAAATGTGTCACACCAAACTGGCCTCTCCCTAGCTCTTTCCCTATGCTGTAAGTGCTTTTCACGTCCTCCATTGGCCTTCCAAGCACCGGGCCGATCGCGGCCGGCTTCGAGTGCTTGGAAGGAGGATGGTTGGGCTTAGATGATGGTGGTGGGGTGGTTATGGGTGCGGTTGTGCCTCCACCTCCACCTCCGCCTCCATTGTTGTTGTTGGTTGGTTGGTTGGATTCTCCCTTGTCCTCAGTGCCATTGGTGCCACCTGAGCAACAGTTGCCCATGGTGGAATGGAAGGGAGAACAGGATCACAAGGGTTGAAGGAAGGGGAAGGGGATGTGTGGAGAGATATTGGTCAAGGTGGTACGGTTTGAGGGCTGAACAACAATGTTTTTGTTGTTGTTTTCTGGAGAGAAGGTGTTGGCATGAAGAAAAGTGTTTGTTGTTGGGAAAGGAAAAAAAATGTCTAGAAAAAAGGTATGGGGAAATTTGAAAGGGTGTTAAAAAGGGTTGTGAAGAATATTAGAGGGAGGCATTAATTGGAAAGATTGAAGAAATTGGAAAGAGTCTTTGGCGATTCTCTTGCTTTGGAAGGTTAAGAGTTTTATTAGGACAAGGGTGGAGAGGAGTTTTCGGAGAGGGGAATAAAAATGGATTTTGTTGGTCTATTATTACAGGTCAAAGGATCTGGAACAACTCAGTTCAAAGATTTTGCAAGTTGTTACTAACATCGCATACTAATCTTATAGTTTTTGTTTTTGTAGCGAAAATTTGCTAACTCTAAACGTGTCTGATGAGCAATAGTCTTGAATATCTTCTTTTCAATTTGAGTCAATACAACTATGCTACTTATGATTTGTATTTCCCTTGTTAATTAACAATTTTTATACATAAGAAGAGAAATATGTCATAAGATAAATAGTATGATGGAAAGTGATAGAAAAAAAGAATGTGTTGTAGAAAAAATAAGTAAGAATAATTCAAAGTCATATATGTATTATTAGTCGCTCCAATATTGGTTTAATCTTATTACCTTCATTAAAAATATTCATAAGTGATGAAACTCATAATGTAATATCATGTTAAAAATATTATATGACTTTGTTAAAAGTTCTTAAGAAGCTTATTTGAACTTATATTGTTATATAATAACTTATGTTGAAAATTGGAAGTGTTTAGTTAAATTGAGGAAGGAAACTTATGATAATTTGCTAGTTATTTTTAATAGATAAGATTATTTCAGTACTGTCTATTTGAAACAATTTCATCTGTGGTGGTCTCATACCATAAGCTCTTAAGGATTAGATTATTTGCCGCGACGTGGCTCATTCTTTTCAATTCTTTTTAGTTTAAAATAATCGGTATCTAAAAATAATCTATAATCCTGACGAATTTAATTCAAAATCAGATACTTATGTTCTCATACATGTTCTCTCTCTATTTGTTTTGGATGTCGTATCATTCATCAATAATACCAAATCCTTTACCCGAAATTTCTCATGATAATTACAAAAGCTGTAATTTGTGGGAAGCATGTTGAATAGGGAGGATTACGCAGTGTATAAACAATCAGCAAACTGCGAGATCAGGAAGTGAGAGAGAAAGACAATTTAAAGATTTGGAAATTACTTAGCAAAACTCAAAAGGTTGAGAAAAACAGATTTTCCATAGATATTTTTGTCAAATATTAAGCAAATTCACCTTTCTCTCTTAAACTAATGAAATTAGTCTTTCTGTTACATAATGAAATTAGTCTTCCAGGTAACAAAAAATGAATGAATTTGTATTCTATTTTCCTCATCTTTATTTACAAAAAGTTCTTTTTTGTATACTGAGCAAAAATGCAAATATTATATTCCTAATAAAATCGAAGGAAATTAATCCATTGGTACTTTACAAAGTTTGATTCCACGTTCTAAGCATTTTGACACAGCTTTTTATATATGGTTCTTCTTTTCTTTTTTAACTCAAGCTGTGTTATGAACCTCTCTATGTTGAGGTTGTGCATTTAGTTGCAAGAGAATGGTACGTGACAAAAGGTTCAAATTGAATTGGTTTTAAAAATATAAAAGATTAAATTGAATTCTAAAAAAATAGAAAATCAAATTGAACCTCAAAAATAAATTAGAGGAAAAAAATTAATTTAATCAAGAAAATAACATGAGAAAATTGAACTTGTAGAATTATAATGAATTTTAATCTAGACTTATCTCTTCATCTCTCTAATTGGAATTCTCTCTTCTCTAAAACTAACCAATAATGTTAAAAATTTTACGAATGAAAAAAAAAAAAAAGCTTTTTATCAACAGAAAATATTTATTTATCACTTTGAAAATTTGGTCACAAAAAACAGCTTATATTTTTCTATTTTTTTTATCTGTAGATCGAATTCGAAACAACTTGTGCACTTGCTCAAAACAACTTGTGCACTTGTTCAACTAAGTTAGATCCCTTGGTAAAAAAAAAAAAAAATTAAAGGTACTCGGACAAGGAACCCCAGCTATGATTCCAGCCAGGAATAGAGAGCCATAGTATTGAAAGGGAATTACACAGACAAATAATTATTGGAAAAAAAACGATAAAACCAAGTAGCAATTACTTGCTAAGAAAATCATAAATCACCTCAGCCAAGGCCACCTTCACAAAAACTAGCACTTGATACAGCCTCTTACTCTTGATCCAAAGTAAATACATGTTCATACCAAGAGAATTCCAATTCCTAAAGGTAACGTGGACATCCCTCATGTACAAAGATGGAAAGTGGAAAAGTAAAGGACTACATTTATGGCAGAATAATGTAAATCAATATGTGGGGACTGATGGATCAACCTGGACAGCATAGGCATCGATTCCCCCAGAAAGATTGTATACTTTCCTAAAACCCTGAAAAGTTCACCAATCATTAAATTACAAGGTACAAACAATAACAACTTTACTACAACTTGTGAAAAATGAGAATTAATTCCTAAGTTGGTCAAATCCACTTCCAGATACAAAAATTGGTGAGCAATAGGTATCAAAAACCATCATGAGATTTTCTTTGATCAAGTTGAAAGTTGAAACTGTTTATCCCTTAGTTGTCTACAGTCTAAAGCATCTCTATCTTGTAAGCAACAAACGCTTGTAACATGTCTAAAAGTCATACAATTTTACAGTATAACAATAATTGTCGGCATGGCTAGGAAGTTGCATTGTGATATCAGGAAGTAAACAAATGATGAGGCAAAACACATACACACACTTGAACTTGAAGGCCTGATAAAAAGTGGAAAAAAAAAAAATACCTGTGACTGCAACCACTTGGCAACTTGTAATGACCGCATGCCATGATGACACTGCATTCAGAAGTCAAGATATTGAATGCACAGACACACAAAAGAAAAAACATTGCTAAATCAGACCCAAATTTAATCATTTTGTGCATTGCAGCAACAAGTTAACTGAGCGGTCACACAGACTAAAATATTAAATAGTAAACTATTCTGACAAGAAAGATGAATGAATTTAAAATTCAAAATTATTGCTTTATTAAATATCTCAAAAGAAAGGCCTGTAAAAATTCAAACTTGGACTGTAAAGGCAGGAACCTATTCAAAGAATTCCAGCAATACTGATCAACTTACAACCTCTAAACCAATAAAGGAGGAGCAGGAGGAGACTAGCAACATGAACAGATCTTTCAGACAAGAACAATAAAGATATATATACTCAATCAATTTAGAGAACAGTAATCAATAGCATTAGTGGTCTAGTTTCCTGGATACCTTCTAATAGAAATGACATCTTTTAGAAGAAAAACTGCACTTACCATGACATATGTATCCTTTTGAGGGTCAAATTTTGTAGTTATTTCAGGCCCCCAGCTTCCAAATTGTCGGAGGGGAAGAACAGTAAATCCTGGCAAAGATGCTTTGGCCCTGTGCATGTTGAGAATGTCATTTAAATGAAGAAAAAACAGATCAGCTACTAAAATAAAAATAAGCAACCTAGGAAGATTCCAAAAACTGCAGAACAAAAGAAAAATAGATGCAAATAAGTGTAAGAGCAACTAAATGAATATCCCAACCAGTCAAATAAAAGTAGATCCCCTTGTTGCCTTTGAGATGTCAAAAGAGCATAAACATTGAAAATTGAAATGCTCTCAAACTTTCAATCGAACTACATATCTTATTTTCACTTTTTTTTAAGCTCATTGCAAATCATATCAGCTTATAATCACTCACTTGGTCTATTTACAAACATTTAACCAAATGCGATCAAACAATATTCATTTCAATGATTTTCAAAACTAATTATGGTTGAAGAAAATATGAGCATACACTTCATCAGGCTCTCGCACATCAATTAATTGTGCCTCGTCCAAAAAGCTGGGATCTTGAATTTTCACATGCAGCTCATCAGGTTGAATGTCTTGAAGAATTGAATCTTCCCTATCAGGTAAAGGAGCAAATTAACAAGCCATAAGAACACATGTTGGAATTAACAACAACAATCACCAAACATTATCTCACTAGGTGGTGTTGGCTAATTGGGTCAAAACAACACCATTCGGCTCTATCAAAAGCCAAAAATTCAATAATTTTTCATTGAAATTAAACAAATTAAATCATCCAATTCATAAACATAAGCTTGGAAATACCTTTCAGATAAAACCTGCAGCAGGTGCCATCCAAATTTCGTTTTGCACCTTACAACTTTGTTTAAAGGTGCAGTAAAGGCAGCCTCTTCAAATTCAGGAACCTATCACATTTTCACCATCAGACATATTTTCAATCAATCACATAATTGTACTGTTGTAGTAAAATTAGGGGAGAGGGTGTGGGGACAGCACTTCTAGTTCTGTAACCAGATCACTACCTCATCTGCTTCCTCTACAGAATCATACCACAAAATTAACGTCAGTTAAGTGAAATGCAAGAAAAAGCATAATATCTAATTTGTCCCTTCTCTCACCTACCCAAAGAAAGTTCACAGTAACTGTATATTTTCCTCTAACAGATAAAGACAGATTCATTTACACAAGGCAGTGATGAATACCATCTGAAACAGGCAAAACCCCCTTCAAAAAGTTGCAAAGTCAAGTAAAGCCTAAAACAAGGTTTAATCTAATCTTAAAAGCATACCATTTGTCCCTTTCTGACCCACCCAAGCATCCCTCCTTCTTCTTTGGATGGGCACAGTGAATATTCCACAGCAAGATCACTCAAATCTTCACCTGCACACACAACAACAGATTCTTAGAATGATAAACTTGAAATAAATAAATAAATAAATATCTTCCGATACCTAACCCCACACATTGGCAGGAGAAAAAGAACTGAATTCCCTCGGTGACATTAACCTGAAGAGATTCTCTGCTGAAGATTCAACAGAAGCTTCTGGTCATCTTCTTTGACCAACAAATGCTGCACCAATATCTCCCTTGGCCTATCACCTTCAGCAGCACCACTAGCCCCAGTGCCATACGAAGCTGAAAAGACAGAATTTTTTAATGAAAAATTACATCTTTTTATGAAAGTCTTTTTACCATCTTACAAAAAAAGTGATGATACATAATCTAATGCTATTAGAAACAAAATTCACAAGAAGCATTTAAGGGGTTTGCAGAGCACCACTAGCCCCAGTGCCATAGGAAGCTGGAAAAACAATTTTTTAATGAAAATTGCATCTTTTTATGAAAATTTTTGTCTGCCATCTTACAATAAAGTGATGATACATAATATAATGCAATCAGAAACAAAATTCAGAAACATAAGCATTAAGGGGGTTTGCACAGAATGAGGACCTGTTGCTTTGGGAGGCATGAAGACCACAAAGGGTGAAAGAGGGAGTGAAAGTGGGTGGAAAGGGAAGGCTCTGGGGAAAGAGGTGAGTGTGTGAGTGTTGTGAGAGAGAGAAAGGGAGAATAAGAAGATTGAGGGATGGAAGCAAGGTTTTGGAGTTGCCACTCCCACTCTTAACTGACAAACTGATCTCAACATTGACATTGCTGCTATTATTGCTATTTGCTATTTGTCTGGCGGAAACAATACACACATTGGTTTCACATATTCATTATATAAACACCTCGAGAGTCTAATTATATGGAGAGAAAAATTTCACAAATATTAATTATTAATTTATTAAAGTTTTTTACCAGAATGGATTAAAAGCATTTTTCTCCTTTCTTTCTTTTTTAAGAACCCAATTAACATCATATCTCCACGTCAAATAAATGCTATGGACATGTAAATAGTCAAATGCTTAATTTGATATTTTTCTCTATTTTCTTATCACTTTGTATTATTAATCATATTAATTATTAATGAATTACTTAAGTTATGTTGAACAAGACATGTTAGTTAATTTTTAGTTTATTTTACTAGTTAAAAATTTTGTTTAAATATTTGATAAACAAGATTTTTTAATAAATTCTAACATTTTTTTTAAACATTATTTAAAATAATATTTTTTAAAACATTAGTTTTTAATTTTTATATTTTCTTTCATTTTTAT
>PYAF01003600.1:279340-295747 GCA_007407185.1 Glycine tomentella
TAATATTAAAATTAAGAGATGGAAAAAATGGGCCCCTAACACACAAAATAGGCCCCTGACACACAAAATGGAACCCTAACATAGATTTTATTTTTATTTTATTTTATTTTATAATAAAAAAATTTACTTAAATTACCAACCCAAAAAATTTTGGGCCCTGGGCGGAGGCCCTGCCGGCCCTGCCACAGGGCCGGGCCTGATTATGAAATAATTTGAACAAAAAACAATTGGGTAGAACGACTAAAACAATTTTTTTATTAAAAAAAATTACAGTGCTAAAAAGTATTATTGAATTTTGATACAGTTTTCTATTATATTTTTTTAGGTCATTATACTTTTTATGTGTAACTATTATTACTCGTTTAAATTTATCTCATGAGAATTAAGTTCTACCGGTTATTCCTCAAAGAAACAGTTCTACTTAGTACTACTTTGAATTTTGACAAAAAAAAAAAAAATCACAAACTTGGGAGTGCGTTTTACCAATTTGTATATACTCAATCACTTATTTACTTAGTGGTCAACAACATGTTGCATCCAAATGGTCCAATATCATTTCCTCAGACCTCAGTCAACAAAATGACTTTTATTCTGTATTTACTTTTTTCCTTAGCTTACACAAAAATTGAACTTGGGACCTGTTCTATCTATAGTCTAGTCTCTTTCTTACTTGAGCTTAGCTCATAAAAATGCTTACCAACAACTATTACAACTTACAAGAACAAACTATTCCTTTCTCCTACTAATAGCCATATCCTAAAAGTGAACCTGAATTAGTTCCTTGTGGTGTTGTACAATCTGCAATGACATGTCAACTCATTCTAGCCTCTCTAGGTGGAAGTTGAGAAGGAAGCACCCGAGGAACCATTTGAAGGGGTCCAAGCATAAATGAGTAAGCCCAAAATGAGGATAATGGCCCCTGCCATAAAGCCTGTTGGAAGAGAGGAGGCAACACCAAGGTATGGCAATGGCATGGTGAACACGTAGATGGATATTGGGACTGCCACAAGCCAAATTGCATTAGTTGGGTATGTCTCATAATTTTTCAATATTGAGTGACAAAAATAAATAAATTTAAATTTTAAGGGACCAAAACCAACGGTGACCTAAATTTGGGAACCAAAAATATATTTAAGCATACTTCATCATAACTTCCCTCCCTTGTTTTCACAAATTTTAGAGCAAGATGTCCATATAAACGAGAAATTATTATACGGTTCCAAACTAGAACGTTTCCATGGTTCTGATCAATCTTCACGTAATATGTACCCGAATTTTATTAACTTTCTAGAATATGACCACTAACTGACTAACATGTGTTGGTCGAGTAACATACAGTAATTTCACCAATATAAACTTCAATATAGTTATGCTTGGTGAAAAAATTAGCATACCTGAAAATGTGGAAGCAAGACAAGATACAACAGCTGAAGAGATCTTGAGGAGATGAAGCAATGCAATATTGAAACCTATGTTTACAATAATAAACAACAGAGGAAGCAGAGGGGCACCATCACATCCTGGAACAATAAATCAGTTTCTTTCATTTCAATTACCATTAGAATAAGAATAGAAAATGAGAATTTTAAGTCAACTCATCAAACAGATAATTGCAATTCTTCTAGAAATTTTACATGTAGGTAATCTTGCCTTGTGACATGACTATGTAAGAGACAGATGATCTAGGTAATCTTGCCAGTATGGTAACGTGCTTAAAATTGGGAGTGAAATATTTAGGAATGACTTTTCATACAATTTTTTCATAGCTCATTCCTGAAATTTTCACTCTCATTTTTAAGTGGACACCAAACTTACCACTATAAGATATGGCAATATGAAAAGGAAATATAGCTTACCACTTGATAATGTACCAACATTTAGGAAGCAGACTGCACCATCTTTAAGGTAGTTTGGTAGTTGACTGAAGGGAATGCCCCATAATTTTGACAAGAAGGGGAGAAGAAGGCACACGAATAGGGCCTACACTAAGCATATATTATTGCATTTAGACCTCTATTTGCATTTATATAAACACTTCATTGTAATCCAAAAGATGAACATTTCATTGAAGATTGCAGGCTACCTACTTGGAAAGCAGATCCGTACGAATTGACAACAAAAAGGTCCATACAACAACCTCCCTATTTCAGATAATATTGAATATTGATTAGTATATTCCATGTCAGGAAAAGAAATGTCAGGTTTAAATAGGACTAGTTTAGCAACATGCATCTGAAAATTGTGGTTTGGAAGCTTTAGAGTCTCGCACAATAGAATAATGCAAAGTTTAGGTTGGGTATTAAAATGAGTCCATCATGTATCACTAAAGTGAAAGTTTTACATATACTAACAATTTAGTAATATTGTTCTCTGCATTATAGTTTGAGGAGCATGTGCTTGTGAGTGCAACAGAAGTGTTATTGCATAATTCAGGTTGTCAAATGGCCCAATAAGAGCCTTGAAAGCCATAATTAGCATAAACATGAATTAAAACAATTCACAATTGTGCAAACCTTCAGTTTTCGGGATGAATCCAAAAAGATTATTTCCTGCAAAGTATGAAAAGGACAGTGTAACTGTAGAGAAATAGTTTGAAGGTTGGGAAAATGCAACAAACATTATAAACCATGATAACCTTCAGTACGGTACCAGCCGCTTGGAGGAAAAATGAAACTATCATCAAAAGACTCCAAAACATACCACCTTCCTTTAATGAATTCCCAGCACCAGCTCCACTATAATAGTAAACAAAGGTATAAATAAGAAGGCCATAGAAGGTAAACACAATTTTCATATAGCTTGTACCAGACACAGATACTTTATTCAACATTCCTTGGGAGAAAATTCTGTCAGTCCAAGTATTTTGATGTTGTTGTGCTGCATTAATGATGTAATTAATATTTGAAAGCGTTATGTTAGATTTCAATAACAAAGCAGTTTTTTACCAACAAGCAACATTTTCTTACACTTCTGAGTTTATAGCTAGAACAAACCTAATAGTATCATTAAATCAATTTGTTTGGCAACCTTAATAATAATTGTGTCAAGATGCTTAGACTTTCAGAGTTAGTTTGTTGACAACATTGTTTGTAGACAATGTTCATTAATGTAGCAGCATGGTTCAACAATGCTCCCTTTTTGACACTCATAACATGAGTCACCATGGTCTAAGATCCATAATAAAATTAGATGTACTACTGACCTTGCTACAGTAACAACTACACCAATGGTTACAAGAAAGCATCCAAGTAATTGGTTGACTTTATATCTTCTCCCAAGAAAAATAATTGACAGGAGTATTTGCCACACTAGAAAAGTCTGCAATAGAATAGCTCAAATTAACTATCAAGCTTTATTTTACATTTTACTAAACACCTGCACAAGTTGTAAATATATAAACACAGATTGTCATCCTCTAGAACAATCACCAGATGCAACAGTAACAGGAATTAAGAATATATGCCAGAGAGCAATTGACTGCTGATTGGTTTTACCTGAGATAAAATTGGAATCGATGCTCCAGAGAGAATTGCTGATACAAGAAAGAGCACAGTAGATGATCAAATTCAGACTGTGACCCTTTTCGTGGAGAAATAAAATTATACAAATAAAAGATAATATATATTCTTAGCAACTCCAACTATAGCAGTCCTAGTATTTATGCTGTACATTGTCAACACTTGAAGTATAAGCATTGTAGAGACTGTAACAATTTATTACAAATAATGGGATATTAAATAAGAGTATTTTGGTCAACATATAGCAATATTTTACATCTATGAAAATATTCTTTAATCAGTTGCACAGTTGCAGTCTGGGTATACACATTCCACTCTAAATCTAATGAACACTAGGGAGGCCTTTCTGCCAACTATTCTATGAAGCAAACTAACACCAATAAAATTCCATTAATGGCCTACTATAGTCTATATAGTATGAATATCAGTGCATCATCACAAAACAAAAAAAAAAAAAAAAAAAAAAAAAAAAAAAAAAAAAAAAAAAAAAAAAAAAAAAAAAAAACTTGATGTACTGATGGAAGAAATTAGAATGAGTTGAAAATGTGATTCAAAGGGTACAAAGTTACCTCCTGCGGCCATTCCAGTGGCAGCAGCAAGAGCCTCCAATAGACCAACAACTATAAATGGAGCCTTTGGAGCATCTAACATCTCATCAGTAACAATGCCCGCATGGTGTCGAATATACAAAATCGCAAAGTACACAATTACATATCTGAAATCAAATAAGCAACATCAATCAATTTTGTGCTTAATTGTATGGTGATGCATGTTTCAAAATCAATTCTCTTTCTTGCTGCCTACTTTTTTGATATTGAGATTAATTTATATATACATTTATATTAAGTTGTGTAACAGTTCAAAATTAATTCTGTCAAAATCAATTTTGTAAACACTAAAATAAATGGCCTCACAATCACCCAAATCAACATTTGACCACAAAATCACCTTAAAAGGAAACAATCCTTGGACACGAGGAGTGCACAAAAGTTATCACAAAACCATGTGATGATTTTAACGGGTCTAGGACCACCAAGCATAAGGACAACCCGGCAAATTTAGCATAAAAAATAACAAAATGCACATTTCGATTATTCAATATAAATTTGAAGTTCCTAAAAAAATACATTCTGAGTTTAAAAGATATACACATTTATTATAAAAATAATAAATTTATCATATATATATATGTATATATGTATAATAATTTATTATTAGATTATAATATAAAACACATTTATACTGATATTGCATATATTCTTTTTTCATACATTTTTTATTTTTAACAATTTAATACATGTCAGGATGTGGTAATTATTTTTAAGTAAAATAATATTTTGAACTGAATTGAAACTGAAATAGTACACTATAAAAAATACCCTAAATTATACTTTTAAATTACTTATAATAAAAGTAAATATATACTATAATTATAAGTCGAATTAGTTAATTAGTTAAACAAGAGTACTTAATTTATTGCAAGTCCATGGCATAATCTTTATTCTAACGAATAAAAAAAAAAAAAGACAGTTAGAACCTTAACGTAATTCAGTTAAATTCTACTATCTTTGTCTTTTGAATTTACCCGAAAGTGGCAAGTTGAGCAAGGAAGAAAGGGTACTGCTTCAACGGAACCAAAGCCAACTTATACAGAACCCGGTTCCCAACACCCAGCACCACCGTTGCAACCGCCGCCGCCGCCACTTCAACCACCCGGTTCCTACTTCCTACTACCGCATCGCTTCCGCCATCTTCCGCCACCCTCCGATCCTCCACGGCGTAGGAGCAGGGCCCCACCTTCTCCTCCCTCCCTCCGACGTCGGATGTCACCCACCCGCCGCCGCCCACGATGGTCCCCACCGCAACCAACCGCATTGGCCGCCGGACGGAATAACCGTATCGAACCGCGCAAATCCCGGCGGGCCGATGGAACTGAAAGTGACCGGCCGGTGCGGCGGCGGATAACCGCCGGCATAATGAAGCCATGGTTTGAATGAATTTTTTTGTAGAAAAACAATTCACAAATCGATATAATATAATTCAGAGATCACAAACACGAAACTAAGTTTTGAGTCGGAGAAATTGAGGAATCAATAGAAGAACATCATTTGTTACTAAGGAATTTGAAGTTTGTAATGTCTGCGACAACACTACCTTGCCTATAATTTAATTATTGCTACATCGCATCAATGTTTCTTTACCTTATAATATCAACCACAAATACTATTTTAATTTACCTATTTCTATATTATATATTTATAAATATTTTCCTTTTTCAAAGATGCTTCCATTTCTGTTGAGAATGTGGTAAGTTCTCTTTAGAAACAAGTAAGAAGTGTTTTTGAGAGTTTTTCTACTAGAAATCTAATATTTCTTTCAACAGAAAAAACTCTCAATAGCACTTCTAACCTTGTATTCAAACATATTCGTAATCAACTTCAAACACCTATCGAAATCAATTTCTAACACTTATCTAGTGGAGGAGAAAGTGCAAAGATCTTTGCAATCATACCTTTCATTTTTAAAAACTGTTTCGTGAGTATTTTGTGTTCTTGAGAATTTTATATTCAAAATTTGACAGTGGTATTAATACCATATTCTTTTTGGTAATGGTTTCTTTTGTTGTTTTCAGTTGCCACACGGGCAATTATTTATTGTTATGCACCGTTTGATTGTTGTGTTGAAAGATTATGCCGATGAAAAGGGATTCCAATTTCAAATTGACTTCTTCTTCACTGGTGGAAATGCAATGAACTCTACTCAAAGAAACATCGTCTTCTTGAATGATACCAAAGGGATGGTTATCGTCAACTGCCACGTTGCAAACAGTTACTATCATATCTCTTAATTATGCATTCCCTCTTTCTTATCATTAATAATTCCATGTTTTTTATATCTGGAAAATTAGGTTATTTTTATATTAGTATCTAAAAATTCATTTTTTTGTCAAATAATGATCTGGAAAAAAAATATTTTAATTTAGTATTTATTGTTATTAAATAATAATGTGATAAATAAAATATCATGTCAAAATTTAATTACTAACACATCATTAAAGATGATGGTGTGATAATGATGTATCAATTATTAGACTTGATAATATGAAACTACCTGTTATCATTTAACGAGATAAGATTAACAATAAATATTAAGTTCAAACAAAAAAATTCAATTAGTTGTTTGAAAAACAAAAATTAAGTAATAATATTGAAATGATCTATTTTTTAGTATGAAAAACTTATTTAAATCCTACTTTTATTTTAGAACATCTCGCACCGCGTGCGCAGGAAAAATCTCCGATGAAGGGATATCTTTTGTGCATCAGAAAAAGCGCTTTCTGTGCACTTTTTCAGAAAAAAGAAAAAAGCTTTCTGTGAAGGGATTTTTTCTAACAAATAAAGGAATACCGATACGAGATACTTTACTTAAGAAAAAAATATTTATATTTTGACAAACTATATTTATATTGTAGTAATTAATTTATCATTTTTTCACACATCAAAGAGAGATTATTAAAAATGTGAAATAAAAGAATTAACGTGACCAAAAAAGATATGAAAAATATAAAAAGGATAAATACTATAAAGTTTATATTTTATTCACTAAAACATAAAGAAAGCTTTTGACGATACATCTCCAGGGAAGGATTTACATGTAATAATAAGAAAACTACATTTAAGTATTTAACAATTGTCAACATTTATAGATTCCATGATAATAAATAAATCATATATAAGTGAATTATACATTATATTTAATTCAAAATTTTAAAACATTAAAGTTTTTGAGTTCTTTTCACTTACATGTTATTCAATATATTTATTTTAAAATTTTAGAGGGAGTTTAATTACGAGACAAGTAAATTAAGTTGTCAATTTCCCTATTAAGCCATCTAAGTTTCATGTTAGCAATCATGTCTTTAAGCATATTTCCAATTGTATCTTTAATGTTATTTTGAATGAAATGTAATAAGTATATTTCTTTAAAAACATGTTTTTTTTTCATTCAATGTAAGACTTCTTATAATTGCCAAAAATACCTAACTAAGACATGTGGATTTAGGCAATTATCTTATCTTTTCTCTTATTTGGGACTTTGTTTATGTTTTTTTGATGTAAATTGTTAAATTGTAGTTTGTTTTCTTTAACTTGTTATTTTGCTAGATTGCATATGTTTATTAATGGACTATTTTGTAGGATATTGAATTGGATTGAATTGCATTTTTTGAGCAAGGTTTAATGAAAGCTTGAAATGAAACTTTCAACTCAAATGTGTTTAAGTTGGGTTTGAGGACTCAAATCGAAGTTCTTTTTTCGAGAAGATGAAAAAGAAAGTTGCAAAGAAAAATTAGCTTCAACAAAACAACTTTTAGTTTAAGCTGAATTTGGACATAGATGCAAATTATAGTATATCTTTAAATCCGAAATTTTTGACTTGAGCAGACACTCACTTAGAGATTTTTTTGGTCTATATAAATAGATTCTTTCTTTTTTAGGGGACGCTTCGTCATTGTATTAAAACACCTCATTTACTAAAGTTCTTCTTCTCCAACTCTCTTCTTCCATTGTTCTTTCATCTTTCTTGCTTTTGGATGTTATTCATGGAGATGGGTAGTTAAGTCCTCCATTGATGAGATTAGATTGTATCTGAACCTTATGTTCTCATGTATTTCTTTTGAAATAGTGTTATATTTTATTTTTTTCTTCAACGTTAGCTTTTTACTTTTATGTTTCATGTTTGTTATGAATTGGCCAAGCATAGCTTGATTCTTGGATGAGATTTCTATTGAAAAATACTTTATTTATTTTGAATTATGGTAAAATGCTCATTAAATCTCGAAGCTAGGAAAAAGATGAGGGGTACTGGTTATCTTTGGGTCATTGAGCTTAAAACAAGTTTTTTTTGTTAAATGTATAAGGAATTGACATTTAATGAAGGAACTTAGGTATTTTCAAAAATATTAAAGCATTAAATATGTAGCTTTTTCTAAATTATAAAGATAAAGGCACAATAATGTAAGTGCATAACTTCTTTTTTTTTACTTTATTTTGAAACTAAAATAGGCATAAGATCACTTGAAAAGGAAAAGGTCCAACAATATATTACTCAATATGTTTATCAACACTCAATATCAGGCTTCTTACTTACATTTGCCACTTCTATTTCTTTCCAACGGAAAGTAATTAAACTTTTTTTTCCTTAAAAAAAAACTGACAACAAAAAAATGTCATTTAGCAACCAATAAATAATCAGTCGCAAATAGCCTTTTATTCATCAATTAGTGACCGAATATGTTTCAGTTGCAAACAATGACAAATTTAATTTGAAAATTAATTTGTCAAATAAACCAAATATACTTCAGAATATACTTCAGTCGTATGTATTAGAGAAATATTTCTTTATCAGCGACGGAAATTTATACACTCGCTATGTTTTCTTTTGCAGCGACAGAAATTTAGTCAGCAGCTGAGTTACAATTATAAAGACAATAATGATAATAAAATGTTGTTTAATACTAATGTAATGAATCAATGGTAATAAATTATTATATTTTCATTCAATTGATTATGTATTAATAGTTAGGCCACCCTTTGAATTATTTTTTTTAGTTTTTTAGTATTATAGTAATTTTGTTGAGCAACAAGAGTCTTCTGTTCAATTATACAAGTTTAATAACTAATGCAAGTGATTGACATAACAGTAACATGCAAAGTAATATAATCAGGCAGTCATTTTCTTGCACAAGTCGGATCCTTAAATATGTTTTTAATCCTCAAATTTGAGGAAGTCTGTTTTAGTCCTCAAATTAAAATTTACACTTTTTAATTTCTCAAATTTACAAAAAAAAAAAAAAAAAAAAAACTTTTTTTTGTCGTTACATTTTTACCTTTATTTTCATGGAAATAATGCACAATACATACAGACAATCTCTTGCTTGTAACATGTGAAGACCAGTAACATATATCGGAAGCAAGTCAAACAGAACAATAATCACAATTCACACAAGATAAAGGGAATTTATTGTGTAAAAAGAAAAAGAATGACCTTAAGTAAGGATTACAATCATTTAAGTTTTAACAGGAAATCTAACAACGACAATCACAATACTTTTTCAGATCAAATACTGAACTAGTAGTTCTATGGGAATGGGCTTAGATGGTTAGGAAAAAGAAATGGGCTAGAATTAGCATAATGTTACCTGTCGATGACCATCCCAAACACTATAACTAAAAGCGAATTACAAGGGATGTCACAAGTAGAGCAGGTGCAACAAGTCATAATGTAAATGTTTGGTTCAACTTGTTTTAATATTATGTTATATTGTGTAATAACTTTTGAAAAAGGAATTATTTCCTCAAAATTAAGTTAAACTAACTTGCAAGTTGCAATACGAAGACAAAAAAGACATAAATTACTAAATCCATAGATCAGATTATCAGAAACGTTGTTGCTGATTATAATGACATAGGTCTCTTGCATCACAATCACTTTTCTTTGGACCGTTTCAGAATCACCAACGCGAAAAGAAATAAAGTCACGAACCTTCATACTTCACAGTTCACACTTGACACATAAAAGGAAGGTTAAAACAGACATAAAGATAAATATAAGAAAATATACAATAAGCTTATGTGGCTCACACGCATCAATTGGACAAGAGAACGCCGAGCAGTTTAAAAATCCCCCTTCACTAAGCTATGAAGGGGCACGTGGAATTTAAGGTTTACCCTTCCCCCTCTTGAACAAGAGAACATCCATGACACGTTGAGAACCTCAAGCTGCAACACTATACATCAATTATAATCTCAGTCATTTTCTGGTTCAATCCAAATCTTTGGGCTGGTAGGAGAATACAATAAATAACATGATACGAAAAATGTTTTGCCCCTCAAGCCTTGTAATGAAAAATACAACCCAAAACACGTGAATCTATTGCAAGAAATTTACTAGCAAAAAAGTGGCAACCCAGCAATTTAAGTTGAAGAAATGGAAGTCTGCATAACAAAGGCAGATGAAAAAGAAGTGACCTCAGCAAGCTGAAGAAGACAAGGAAGCACACATAAAATTCACTTGCCAATCCTTCACTTAAAAACAAGATGGCAGCGCAGGCCCATGACAAACAAAAGCCAATACAACATAAACTATCACAAGTAGGACGACTATAAGTGCAATCCTGCAACATGCAACCATTTAGTCAGTAAGACCCAAAAAAATGAGCATAACTAGCTAAAGGTTGATTAATAGCATTATGAAGTTGTATGAAGGAAACAAGTTTGTTACCTACTATTTTGAAATAATTCTAAAAATAAAACTAGTAGAGATAATTCAAATTTTACTTAATTGAACTCTCACCACACATACTTACATTTATTAATACTAATGACTTGTGTACACTTGATTTTGATAAAATTAATTTTGAACCATTGAGCATGATTAGAATATGTCCAAATTTATGACCATAGAGTTATATTGGCACACATGTTTTTGTTAGAAAGTGCAGGACATGATTTTCCAACACCAAAGCAGAGGCTAGGTCTAAGTTTGAAACTGTCTCTTTTATTTCTCCATTACTCAGGTATGGGTGTGTTCTAGTTCACTGGATCAGTTTCTATACATTGAAGTTGAAGGGTTTGGTAATAAGAAGGAAAATAAAAATGTTGTGGCAATGCACTGTTTATGGGAATTTGTGGTTTGATAAGAATGCCCACATCTTCAAGGGTGTTCCTCACCTCAACAAGACTGCACAACTCTCCTACATTGACTAGGTTATAGAAGCATTCATTTTTTCTCTGTTTTTTCTCCTCTTTTGTCTTTGCCAAGGATTTCTTATCCCCCAACCTTTTTCACTTCTACCTCTTCTACTCTTCCATTCTCTGATAATTTTTCTTCTTTTATAATTATAAGAAAAAAATTAACAGTGGAATTATTTCTATCAAGAAAAATGTTTTGGCACCTTGGGAAGTTTCTACCAACACTTCAAGTTCCAAACCAGAACCTCTACCTTAATCCCCACACATCCAACCACCTAAGTTTAAGCCCAGCTGGTTTCCATCAGAATCCTATCAAATATCTAAAATTTTACTCTAGATGATTTTAAGGATATTGACACATATTCCATTTATGAACATCCAGTTGATAATGCAAGAAATAATATAAAAAGGATGGAGAAAAGGTTTCAGATTCATTCTTAGACTGCATTTTTTTCCTTATAAGTTCAACTAATAAGACTGAGGTTTAGATCAAGAACATACGTAAGCTTGACATTTCTCCACCAGACAGTGCTTCTGAAACGACGAGCTTGTTTCCTGAAGCGAAATGTGTTTCCTTGCATATTAGCAGTTTTATCCACCAGCAATTCCAGCCGATCACCTCTATCTAAAACTTTGTCAATATTTTCTATCATGACATTCCGTACCTATTAAAGAACCCAAAAGAAAAGAGAACACACATGAGATCAGAAAAACGAAGTGAATCAAATAAACATAAGGCTCAATTCAGATAAACTTCTTAACAAACACTTATGAAAGAAGAAAATAAAGAGGTAAAATAAATCAAGCTTCTCTCACAAGTCACAAGTTAAAATGAACTTATAGTCTGATACAGCTTAACTTTTAAAAGCTCTCTTATAATAACTTCTCTAAAAGCTAAAGTGCATGACTAGATTTTAACTTACAGGAGAAGTTCGATTTATTTTATTTCTCTATTTCTTCTAGTATAAGTGTTTATATAGAAGCCTATCCAAACAAGACCTAAGTATAAAATGTAAAATTCAAAGCGTATATCAAATAGAAATGCTTCTCATTAGTCATTATTAGATGTATTTGTCCCGTTAATCACAAATTTAATGTCTATATTACATTTCTAAGGAACAATTATCTTGTTCATTGGACTTACGCAGTGTTTGAATAGCTGAAAAAGGAAGAAAAGAACTGAAGTTGAATTAAATGCAATTCTACTAGTTATTAACTTATTAATTCTTACCATTGCTAGGAATCTAGGATTGTTCAACCACACACTCACCAGCACAATTAGTTCTCAATTTTCAATTACTGCATAAAATCGAAGAGAGAGAGAAAAAAAAACGATACGATACCTGAGACATTTCACCTTTGAGACGATTGATCCTATCAGCGTTAGGATCGCTGGAGTAATACTCCATTTGCTGACTCAAAACCCTAGAGAACTCCTCGTTCATTCCGTAAGGCTGAGCGGAGTGAACGGCGCGTCCGTAAGTCCGCACGAACTTCTGATGAATGTCCTCGAGAAACGCAAAAGGAATTCTCCCTACAGAAAAAAAAAAAAAACAAATTCAAAATGTTAAAAACGAATAAATTAGGGATTTAGGTTTAGAATTGAATGGATCGGGAAAACGCACTGCCGGCGGTATCGTCGGCCATGCAGAGAACGGTGAGTCCATCGGTGCGTTTGACGTGGAAGATGTAGCGATCCTGAGAGTAAGAAACGTGCATGTCGTTGTTGCCGGGAATTTTCTCGAGAATTTGACGCGCGATTGCGCTGGCGTTGGTGGTGGTGCCGCTGAACTCCGCCAGCACCACCGATCCGCGACCTACCAGCGCGTATAGAATCCCCATTCGGTTTCGGATCGGAGATTAATTGAAGGAAGGAACGATCCACTTCGACACACACAAAACCCTTTTCTTCTTCTTCTGCTTCTTCTTCTTTCTCTTGTGTTCATCCACTGTCACTTTCTTCTTGACTTTTTCCTCTTACAACCACTCGCTACCTTCTGCTTTATGATTGGAATTTAATTATTGACTTTGGATTTTACCGCCTTTCTAAAAACCAAAAAATGCTCCCCCCGCAATTACAATTTACTATTCAAAATTGTTAATTTAACGTTATGACAATTATAAAGAGTTATCCCATTTACTTTTTATTACAAGTTCAGTGTGTGTTTTGTAATTTCTTGTGTGGATTCACCGATTCACATCTGGTTTATATAGTAGGCCAAAGTCACCAAACTGATCTACTTTTTTTATATTGCCTTTAATTTACTTCTTTTTTTTTATCAATATTACAATGACATAAAATACCATTCAATACATAGATAAATTGATACTGGATCGTTCTATTTTAAATAATATTAGTCTCGAGTTTAAATCATTAATATATAATTAATTTTTAATTCATAATTATATCTTTAACACAGTGATTGATTGATAGAGGTATTAATTCTTATTCGTATTCAAATATAATTAATTTTAATTTTTTATATAAATAGTGATTGTCATGCACAATTTAAGCTAACAAGTTAAATATATATTTAAAAGTTAATATGTATTTTTAAAACGGAAATGTTAACTTTTTTGTTAATTTAATTATGGAAACAACTGTTACTTTTATTTATTTTTTTAACATACTCACACTTGATCCCTCCCCCAAACCCCTCACACTATATGATAAGAGTATCCAAAGACCCCTCCCTTCGTCCTTGTACTCCCCATCGCCCTCTTCTCCATCATCACTCTTCTATCTGTGTAATGTGTAGTGGTGTTAGAAATTGATATGTATCCAATTAAAATATTCTCTCTTCTGTTGTGTTCTCATCAATATCACACCACTCATCTCCACCTACAACCTAGAGAACATCCCTCTAAATCTCTCATCTTCAGAGCATTGTTAACTTACAACTACCTTAAGCCACTTTATGTTCCATCTATATTCTAAGCATTGGTCCACTACCAAACATCTCTATTCTTTAGTGAATACTAATTACTAGCTGGCCAAAGTATATACTACTCCCTCCTTTTCAAAATAATTATCGTCTTTTAAGTTATTTTATAGTGTTCATGCTCAAAACAATATATTCAATGTGATCATACCTTGCAAAGGGAAACAAGATCCTTATCTTATTTTTTCCTATGCTGCATTTGCTGTCATGTACCGCCAGTTTTCAGGACTAAGTCGTTTGCTCCCATATTCTTTTCGTGGATTAATAACACTTATGTTTTTGGTTTGTCATTTTGGGTGGGATTTTCATTTTTTGTGTCATCAAATTTGGTTATATTTTGCAATCTCAATGAAGTTCCTCCTCCCATGCCATCCAAGAAGTGAGGATCTTGTACCCCAGGACCAACAACAAGATCAAGACATAGAATGCGGTAATGCTCAAAACAAACTGATGTAGGCAGTGGTGGATCCACATTAATGTGTAGGTTGTAATTTATTTCCTTATTTTTTTTTAAATTACATATAAATATATTGAGTGTGTAGGTTGTAACCCTCCAATTTTGTGTATTTGATCCTCTGTTCATAATTTTTTACCTATTTCATAATATATATTAATTTTTAAAAAATAAATTGCCCCTAACTAAGATCCTAGATCTATCACTAGATGTAATTAAGCATTAAGGATGTTTGATAAAGTTATTTGGAGCATTGCATTTCATGGTCTGTTTATTTAAGCACTGTGACTGTTAGTGAAAATTTACCTTTTGCTTATACTTGGTGGAACTTTTTTTTCGAAATAATTATTAATGATAATTTTAGAATTGGTATTCTGTATTTGTTTCTGAATTTTAGTGGAACCTAATTAATCTTAGTAGTATTTCTTCCCCCTTTTGCTGAAAAAAAAAAAGATGGTAAAGAGATAATTGTTTTCATTCTAAGGGCTCCAGAATGATAAAGCTTGATAATTCCAACGATTAAAATTAAAATCTCCAAACAACTCATTCTGTGAATATTTATAAATACAATTTTGATAACATTTTTTTCACACAATAATTCTACATCTCATCACTTTACACTTATAGTTCTCTTAATTTTTTTTGTGTGTTTCCTTCCGTTTTCACATAGATGAATCCTTATTATAGTAGAAATCTATTTTTTTTCTTGCAAAAATTTGTAATGTTCGAAACTTAGAATAATGTCTTTAAATTTTTCAGTAACTTAAACATGGAGACCAACTAGATTCCGGAGCAATACGGTGTGAAGACTTTTCATTCGGGGATTAACTTCCTACACCAGGCAAAGTTCTTATACACCCAGCACTAAAGTGTGAAATGACGAAAATAGCCTTGCTAAAATAGATTTAATTTGAGAGTTTTAAAAAATTTCCCATACACCATTCACAGTCGCTCTAAGAAATTGTGAAGCCGCGCATTGGGGGTTGAAGTCGCCATCGCTGCCGTAGGAGTTTGCATACACCGTCGCCGGAATTAGAGGTTGCACCGCCGTCCTGCAGTGCTTCGTGATTGCGCGACAGAGGTAAGTCAATTTCCTGTATGGATTTGTAATCCGTAAGCATTGTAGGAATCCGTAGGGTATATGGATTTGCAATCCGTAAAGAGGATTGGCAACGGTGAAGAGCAAACGGATTACCAATCCGTAAGGTCCATACGGATTGCCAATCCGTAAGGCTCATATGGATTGGCTATGAGCCTTATGGATTGCCAATCCGTATGAGCCTTACGGATTGTCAATCCGTATGGACCTTACGGATTGCCAATGAGCCTTACGGATTGCCAATCCGTATGAGCCTTATGGATTGTCAATCCGTATGAGCCTTACGGATTGCCAATGAGCCTTACGGATTGCCAATCCGTATGAGTCTTACGGATTGCCAATGAGCCTTACAGATTGCCAATCCGTATGAGCCTTACGGATTGTCAATCCGTATGAGCCTTACAGCCTTACGGATTGCCAATGAGCCTTACGGATTGCCAATCTGTATGAGCCTTACGGATTGTCAATCCGTACGAGTGTTTTCAGCTACATTAACAACGCCAGAACTTACCTCCGATGACGATTCCGGCCAACGAAACCTCCACGACTGCTAACAACGACCTCCACACTAAACCAACAAGCCAACAACCACCAAGAATCCAAGCTACAACCAAGAACAGGAGCGAGAAGGAAGAGGAGCGAC
>PYAF01003600.1:295847-342276 GCA_007407185.1 Glycine tomentella
GACCTCCACACTAAACCAACAAGCCAACAACCACCAAGAATCCAAGCTACAACCAAGAACAGGAGCGAGAAGGAAGAGGAGCGACAAGGAACGCATTCAGCTGGTGTATGTGAAGCAAAACAGATAAGGGCAATATTGACATTTTTAAAAAAGTGCTGGGTGTATAAGAAAAGCGTCTGGTGTAGGAAGTTAATCCCTTTCATTCGGGGCGAAAAAAGTGAAAAATCAACTATCACAAATGAAACTTGGTGGTGGATTCAAAGCTTTAGGACAACCTTTTTTTACATAAAAAAAGGCCTTTGCTAAATCCACTCCCATTTTTTTGCTAAGTACTCTTTATATCCATAATGTTCATGCATAACCAGTATTCCAAAAAGTACTTTTTAAAACAATATGTTTTGTTTTAACATTATGAAAAAATATTTTTAGAACAAAATTTTATTTTTTAACATTTCATAAAGTATTTTCCATAATACTGTTTTTGTGTTTAGGAAAGTATTTTTCAGAATAAAAATAAAACTGTGTTATGAAAAGTACTTTCAATAATATTGTTTTATGTTCCAAAGATTACTTTATGGAATGTAAAAAAAAAACAATTAGAAAAAATTGAAGCAAAATACTAGGATCATTAAAAACCCTATATAAATATAAAAAAAATGTATAACAGTGAAAAAATTGAAGTGGATAAAGCATATTAATTGATATCGATTGCTCAATCTGAACAATTTGGATAAACTTAAGATCTAGTTATATATTGCTCATATATAAAATGAGAGACATTAATAATGTTGTGTGAGTAGACAAAAATAAAACAAGAAAGTAAAGTGGTAGAGAGTGTAAATATACTATATTGGAATTTGGAGGATAAGAAAACCTTTATGATAGACCAAGAAACCAAGAAAAGAGGGAGTGAAAGAGAGGGAAGAAGATTTGAAAAGGAAAAATTATTTAAGTAACTTGATTAAAAAAAAAGGGAAAAGGAGAGTGGATATAACAATAGCCAAAATAACATTGTTATTGAAGATGAATGGATAAATATTACAATTGTATAAATTTTTAACAAACACATATATAATAAAATAATTTACATATTTTAAAATTTAAACGTATTACTCTTGCTCTTATCTCCAAATATGTTATGGTTATTTAATTACTGGAAATACTAAGAAGTAGACAAATATGATACTTTTTATAAAAATGATGAAAGTTTAAATTTAGTAGGTACTATATAGGTTTTAAGTTTGTTTATGTCAATAAAGACAAAAAAAAAATCAAATTTATAAATTTATTGGGCTTAAGTAGAAATATTAACCTCTCTCCCTCCAAGAAAACTAAAACTCAAATATAGTTGAGTTTGGATCCAGTGGATTCAAAATTATAGGAGTAAGAGACAAAATATAAAAACTTATAAGGCTTGCTTGTGAATTTTGGTGAAGTGAGAGGCAAGAAAGGACATTTGCTCTCCCTCACATGCGAATAGGTTTCTTACTGAATTCAACTATACCTAATCACTTATCTTCTTATAGAGCACTTGTTTTTCCATATATTGTCATATATTGAGTTTTCATCTTGCTGGTTCAAAAATCTTGAGCAAAAAGGGCTAGGACTCTTAACAATGGCTTAGAGAAAATACAGTTAACTCATCCATGCCTCTAATGGCTTTAAACATTTCAGGGATGATACTTTCACATGATTGTGGCGGTGATGGCAAAAGTACTCAATAATTTTCCGAAATTACAACCACAACTTGATGCATCTTCCAAAGGTACTTTCAGTATGTATTGACATTATTATATGAAGCTTAGGAGCATCCAATTGGTGAGGAAAGTTGATATTGTCCTTGAAAATATAAAACTTCCCTTTTTGCATCTAGATTTTTTTGCGAATTTACCTTGATTCACACCCCACCATGAACCATACTAGGCATCTTCACATGGTATTGTCCTTCCTCACAGAGCATTAGAAGACAAGATTCTATTAGCTCCTTTATCCCCACATTCACACTATGTCCAATTACTTAACATTAACTTGCCAACATAAGTCCAACCCCACTGCATGCCTGACTAAATTTTCCTCACTGATTTTATGATTTTCAGGAAATAGGCCACATAACATTAAGACTTAAAAGTTACTTGTTCAAGCTACTTCTCAAATAATCATATTCCCACTCTTTCTTCAGTATCTACTAGCTTTAAATCCCTCATCAATCTGTCTAATGCTATATCTTCCATTCATCAACAGATTCTGGAGCAAAAACTGTGATTCCTCTTCATATATAAAATGAATATGATTGAATCTTGCTATGGCCCTTAATTGAAGTACGTACATGTCTGTGGCATTTTTACCTAAGGGCATCTTTCACAACATGACATTTTGTATCAAAAAATCCATGAATGCAGAATATGAATACAATACCATGCGGAAATAAGGATAAGATAAATAGTACTTCGTAGGACATGATATGGATACAGCTATAGCACATCATAAAAAAATTGTATAAAATTAGCATAAAAATATAAAGAACTCATGTTTTAAAAGACACTGTGATGGGTTATCGTGAACATTTATGAGACGTTATAATTTATTTATTCTGATGTGTACGTTATATTTTATTTAGTTACCATGGTATTCTTCCCATCTATATTTTGAAATGTTCCTGATTAACTAAAAATTTCTTGTATATATATATATATATATATATATCACTGAGATACTGTTGGGTCAGTGAGAAACAGGTTTGTTTGTACTTATTTTTCATGCATCAAATGCAATCACAACAAAAGCATGTGCAACAGAGAAAAATTTAATTTTACGTATAAAGGTGGATAATATCCAATACGTACCAGAAACACTATATGGGGATGTAATTCATATGGATACTTAGGTTATAGAAACTCTTTTTTTAAGTGAATTTGGTAAGCCATGTATGCAAGATGGAGAATTCGATTTAATGAACCTTGGATTTTTTTTTTTTTTTTTTATAGAATTCAGTAATCTAACCAAGATAAATACTACATAGCATTTCATAATGTGAAGATCAAACTTAAATAAGAATGTTCTTTTGTTTTGTGAGTAATGATTTTGATAAGGGTAGGACCGGGGGAGGAAGAAACAAAAATATCTACCATCTTCTCTTCGGTTTTTACGTGAAAACTATAGCTTCTTTCATAAATACACAAATATATAAGACTACCATGATGGTTCCAAGTAATCATGGTGACAAGGAGCTGAAAGTATCCAATGAATGCTAAAATAGGAAACCATAATGAATCTTTGAATCATCAAGTTTATTTGGCAGATAGTCATTGCAATATGCAAGTATACAACAATGTAGTACCAAAGAAGGACTACGTGACCTTTTGACTTTTCAGAACTAGTAATTCATAATTGAAATTAACAATATTGTTCTGCTCCTCGGTCATCCTTGCGATTTTTCAGACTGAACGTTGCTGCCTCAACCACCCTTGTGAGAAAGATTTCTTTCAATATGGGTCACATGTGGCGTGAGTTTTAAGTGGCATTATTGTTTATTGGACAATGGCCGTGTAAAGAATCAATTTTTTTGGATATAATCTGTTTAGATAACATCGGAAAAACATGATGACGATGTCTTCTTAAAACACTTTTTATAGTAATCCTCTTAAAAAGAATTAATTTTCTCGGTATAAAGTGATAAGATTATTAAAAAGAATAATCACGTCATATAGAATTATGAATTGCAGGCCTGTTTATGCTTGTTTTGCACTTAAAACGCGTATTGGATCTTTCTATGTTTATTTCCTTTCTAATAATGTTTTTATGCTAAAGTTTCGGGGACCATTCATTTCGAGGGGGGACATGATCGGTGGCGGAGCATAAGATTGGTTGGGGTGGCAATTCTTTCCCCCCCAAAAAGAAAATTTTAAGTTTTGTAATCACTATTTATGGTAAGTCCAAAAACAACATTCCATTTAGAAAAAAAAAGTTTTACATTTCTCAGTAATCATGATAATCCAAAAACTTAAGTCTCATTACAATTTATAATTAATATTAAAATGGGAACTCAGCTGAGAGGAGAAAGAGCAAGTTAATTAGAGGAAACCAATTTGCATGGCTAGGTACTTGACAACGTACACAATTAATGAGGACTCCATTGGTATTAGGTATATTTATATATAATTAATACTAAGTCAGGAAATAAAAAAATGATAATCAATCTAAAAATTGGATAAGAAAGATAGAAATCAACAAGTTTTTGAAAAGAATTTTAAAATAAAATACAAATTTGATTTAAGGACAAAAGTGGCCAGGGAATGACAGGCACATATATCTCTTTCAGTTGGGCAAAGGCAAAACTATTACTGTGCTTCTTGTATGCACAAGGTATCAAGTTCTAGCACCAATCAATAATATTTCTGAAAAGATATTTAGTTTAGATAGCATTTCTTCCATTTCAAAATAACTAATGTTTAAGTCTTTGAAAAAAATTCAAATTGATTGATGTTATTATTTTTTAATGAAATATGTAAATATCTATTTCTGTCATGTAATAAATAATGTTATATTAGAAGATCCAATAAAATATTTATTGAAATTAAGAGAAAAAATAATGATATTTTAATAAAATTATCTCCTAATAAATATTAATTTTCTTGAAACACTTATTTTATTGGTTTGTGTAAAAAAATATTAAACATTAGTCATTTTAAAATAGAAGAAGTATAATATAATAGAAAGAGATAGAAAAAAATAAATGTTAATGGGATATTTATAAAGAACTCGTCTTATATTTTTTTAAAGATGTTTTATAAGGCTACTATTCCTCTAGTATTGTTCTATCCTTGGGTACAAAAAGTACTAGTGGGGTGTGTACCACCTGACAGATCCCTCTATGTGTGTTTTTTTAACATATGTTCCTTCTCATGTTAACTTTTTTTTTTTTTTTTCTTTTTGCTCTATTTAGCCATTTTAGGCTTTTAGTCTCTCCCTAATTTATGCCATGGTTTTGACATTGCGCGTTCCTACCCACTTTGACTCGTAGCCCGATGCTAAGTTGGGGCAAACAATTCAGTCAGCATAATTTTTTTTGGTTAATTAAGTTTATAATTCTTAACTTTTTCATATTATAATTTATGATCTCTTAAAATATTTTAATAATTTTTAGTCATTCGGTTAATTTTTCATCATAACTTTTAGTTTCTCTCTTTTTTTTTTCATTTTTAATTTCTAATGTTTTTATTGCTCAAGAGTAATTTCAAATATAAAATAAATAAAAGACTAAAAATTGACAATAAAAATTAATTATGAACAATAAAAATAAACAAAAGATTAAAAATATGCAAAAAAATTAAAAATACTAAAATTACTAACACAAAATAAATAAAGGATTAAAAGTTATATAAAAATTCTAAAGGACTAAAAATTGAAATTTATAAAAGTTGAGAGACTTTAAAAATTTAATTTAACTATTTTTTATTCAAAAATATTAATTATTAGAATGTTAATTTTTTGTTAATAAAAGAAGATTAAACTCATGATCTTTTCCTCTTTTCTTTTTCCTTCAATCATTCTACCCATCTTATATATCAAATTCACTAAACATAATAAATGGAATAACCATTTGATTCTATTTTTTCTTTAGTACAAGAATGTGTTACTAAATTATGCCTTAAGTTCATTGCAACATTGAAATATAAACTTATTTATAATCTGGTTTGCTTGTATTGGCAGTGAATTTTGAGTTTGGACCACCGTGAGACATGATGGTATGAGAATGTGATGGGTTGGGTGGTGACACGATAAAAGGTACCCAAAAGACAAAGCCTAGCAAGTCTAACCTCATTCATTCATCGTTTCCTTGTTCTAACCGAACCAGACAAATTGTCCAGAGCAGCAATTCCACCGGCTACCTTCACAACCGGTCACCCCCTCAACAACTCTGTCCCATGTTCTTATTTTCTACCACCGCACGAGGCAATGCCAAGTGCGAAATGAGACAAACAAATACCAATGAAATGCTCTTATCACAATTGCACCCTCTTTATTATTTTTAGTATTATAATAACTATAAACATTATATTATATATATGTATGTATATGCGATGGGTTTGTTGCAGTGTAAGCTAAGCTTCAATGACCATTTTAACTTTGACATCTTCTTTCATAATGAAAAGACCAGAAAAATACAAAATAAAGAATGGTAGATGGCTCTAATACAAAGCCATAATCATGACTATGTGCTGTTTCTTTTTCATCCCTTTTTTCCTTTTTCTAAAAAACAATGTGTTACTGGCTTGTTGATTAAAAAAAGAAGGAAAAAAGAGTATCCACTTGGACTGTTCAAAATTATTTCTATAAATAAGGAGTTGAAATAAGATAATAAATTGTTCATCATCCTCTGGGCATTCTCACACTTTTCGAGTGTGAATTAATAACCCCCTTTGATTTTTGAAATACTAAATCAATTTTGGTACTATTAATATTTTTTTTTCTTTAAAAAAAAAAGAGACATCACGTGCAAACATTTTATCTTTGCTTTGAACATATTTCTTTTTGTATTTTAACTTTAATGTGACTCTAAAATTTAAATTGCTTGATGCTGTTAATCATGATACTACAGTATATTTGAACCTCATACATTAATTAGTGCCTTAATTTGTTTAGTTGTCACCATAATACTTATTTTGAACTTCCTAATTTTACAACAAAAGAATTACTCCTTTTTATAAGTTAGAATCAAAACATCCCTTTGTTGCATTAATTGATCATAAACAAGAGCATATATTGCATTACCCAAGTTCAAATCCATTTCATCATAAACCAGATTTTCTCCTTTTAAACAAAACTAATAAAAAAATAGAAAAGCATGCGATACAGCATGTTCTAGGTGTTTCATCATAGAGCTTTGCGGCTCATGTGCAGAACAGAAGAGGCAATCACGGAATAACAGGAAGTTGTTTCCTACATCATCTCAAACTATTTTTCCACTGCAACTCTTCGGATTCGTAAAATTAAAAAATCATTTTTGTCCTAATCAATGAAATTGACACTAATTTTAAACTCAAAACTAAAATAATTTAACCAAATTATTAGATACAAAGTGTTTAATACACCTAAATTAAAGTTAATTTAATGAAAAAAATTATTAATCAGTCTTTATTTATCTTTTGGTCAAATTTTAGAATAATAGTTTTTAAAAAAATTATTATAAAAGTTGATAAACTTATTGTATAATTGTTAGTTTGAGCAGAATAGAAAATTTGAATTTCTTAAACAATATAGATTGAGCTTTACGTATGAAAATAAATAAAATTATTAGAAGAAAATATCTCAGTATATATTCTTCAGTTTTTGTTGAATAAAAAGTGACAAAATGGAGAAATACTCTCTCAATATCACGATGTAGGACACCAATGAAATCGTGCAGCCTTAAACAGTAATTTTACCCAAACTCAGTTTTCATTTGATTCCTTGATTCATAGGGTTACTAAATGATCTGTGAAAAGAGGTTACTCATCAAACAAGATTTTTTAGTAAGATCAGAATTTCACCTAAAAAAATGATTGTCTATACCTAGATTGCATAAATTATTTATGCAAACCAAAAATGTAAACTATTTTTTTTTTAAAAATCCTTTATTTGATGTGATCGATATCTGAAGATTTTAAATTTAGGTAGTTCATAAAAAATTTAAGGAGGTGAATGAATTTGAATTAGAATCATCACCATCCCAAACCAATATCCTACCATCCATCTGAGACCATTATTTATGTGTTTAGGTAACATTCATAATTTACAGGCACTAACTCTGGTATGTTGCTGACGTGGCTCATTTTCATTGGACATTTACCTGACAAGACTTAAACTTGACTATATCGGACACAATGCCCTTACCTTCCCTCCCCCTCTTTCTCTCTCTACCCTTCATTCTCTCTCTACCTCCACACTCTCAGAAGACACCAGAAGTAGGTGAAAATTAAAGAACCCTTTCTTCTCTTGAGATTTTTCACATCACCACCACGACACAACCACTGTTGCTTGCTCCTCGCACCTAATCTGCCTCAAAAAGTGCAAAAAAATCGCCAAGAAAGTGACAGAAAATTGAAACCCCAGAAGGGCAAGGTCTTGCCCTTGTTGTGGCTTATGTGAGGATACAATCGAGTTGGGATTTTTGAACCCTAGGTGCTGAAAGTGTGAGGTTTTTCAGTCAGATCTCAGCGATTTTGGTGTTGTGGCTGTTGGGGTTGGAACTCACCAGTGGATCTCTCTGATGGTTTGACTCAATAGGGAACTGTGATTGGTTTTGTGGGGTTTTCAAATGTTGAAAGGTTAATTTTTTTTTTTTTTTGTGGGGTGATGGGGTTTTGTATGGGTTTGAAGTGAGTGGCAATGCTGGTTCTTCAGTGATACTGTGTTTGTGTGGAAATGTCTGCTCCTTCAGCGGCTTTTGAGCGACCGAGACCTGGGGCTTCTAATACGGTACGTTTTGTTTTGGAGGGGCAGATATTATGTTGACTTTTTTTGTTGGAAATAATCGATTTCGAGTTAATGCACATTGTAATTTAGGTTAGTTTAATTGAAATATAGTCATAAGATTAATTTTCTTTTGAATAAAATTAATATTTTCGGTGCATGTTAGTTTAGTTAAAAGATTTTTTTTTTTTTTTGCATTTATAATTATGTGGCAATGAACGGGATTTATGTGGGCAATGTGATTGATAATTGCTGGCATGTTGGAGGCTGAGATTAGTACCTCAGATTTCATCGTTATTTGTTTACTCTTTTGTTAAATTTAATAAGGAATTTTACAGTTTGGAGGATGAAAGTATATACCGAACAGATTGGCAGGTGAGTCAAGTGAAAAGAAAATATATTGAGCAATTTAACCCATTAAGTAAAACCTATTAACACACCCGTTTAGTGAACTACATTGCCAAAATGTGGAAAAACTAGGAAAACAATATAGGGTAGTTGACAAATTTGAAGAATATATACTGTTCTTAAATAATTATAATCTTGATGTCTACTATTCCTAAATATGATGCTATTAGTATTTACCAAAGGATCAACTTGGATTTGGAGGGGGTGGGGGCTGTCATGCATTTTGGTTACACTTGTTTCATTTCAATTAGGTTTAGTCTGGAGCTAACCTGTGGTTCCTAACAGATGTTACTATTTGGCAGGTTTTTAAAAGTGGCCCACTTTTCATATCTTCAAAAGGTTGGTGTCTGAATATCTGTCTCCCCTAATTGTTTATTTCTTGTCGTTTATTTTCATATTCTCTTGAAATGAGTTTTTTGTTTGTTTATTTTGGTAGCTTCTTGTAACGACTAAAGAATCACCAAAAGAAAACTGTTTAAACTTGCAGAACTTTGAGGGTCTGCACCTCCCACTGCCCAATTGGCCCCAATCCTCTTACAAAATGACAAGATATCCCTCCCTCAAAACACCCCTTCTTGTTTATAGGAAAAATGCCTTAACCAAACTATCTTAAATAACTAACTCACTCACTAATATAACTAAGAGAAAAAAGACTATGCACTGACAATGTAAGAGGATGACAGTTTTACTCTGTCATCCAATCACAACCCACCCTTTATGGTAATTTTGTTAACTTTTACAATATCTACCTAAAAAGTCATATCAACGATGATTTGTGATTGTATTATAGTGTAAAACTATTTTGCATCGTCAGTGCATGACCATTAAGCTCTATAACTAATAGATAGGCAACTACTAACCTATTGTAACTATCTAGTATCTACTAATGGGGAGTACCTAACATTTCTGTTCTCTGTGGATGGTATTTATTATATTCAAATTAATCAATGATATAGGAATTTATCAATGTTATCCCATTTTGATCTTCTGTAGGAATAGGCTGGAAGTCTTGGAAGAAGCGGTGGTTTATACTCACACGCACGTCATTGGTCTTTTTCAAAAATGATCCTGTTAGTATCTCTCAAATCTTTTTCATTCTTGCTATGATCTTTATTTGATATCTTTTTGTGTTCTGTTGTTCTGTGTGATTCAATTCTCAATTAAGCAGATATGGTTACAGATCATGATTTTGATAACAAAAATTAATATGGTGATTGATTAAGCTTTCTTGTTATATGAACTAATTAACATTTTACGGATGTACTTTGTGCTGATATGTTTTGGAAAAATGGCATTTTATTTACTTTACAGTTCTTATTGGAGAGTAATACGTGAATATAGACTAATAGAGAATTGAATAATACTATAAAAGTCTTAGCTATTAGTGCTGATTTATTATACTCTAATATATTAACTATCAAGTTACTTTTGTTGTTATTATTTATAATTGTCTTTACTTTGATTGGTCATGTAGAGTGCCCTTCCACAGAGAGGTGGTGAAGTAAACCTGACATTGGGGGGTATTGACTTAAACAATTCAGGGAGGTATGTTGGATAAATTGATTTTTTGTAGTTGTAAATTTTGGTGTCAATCCGTCTAAAAGTTGTGAATTTTATTTTCCAGTGTTGTAGTTAGAGAAGACAAAAAGCTTCTTACGGTATTATTTCCAGATGGACGTGATGGGCGAGCATTCACCCTTAAGGTGATGTGTTTTTTATATTTTTAAGTGAATGAGAATTAAATTCAATTGTACTACTTCTAAATGTCTTTTTAATTGTTAGGCCATATAAATTCTGATTGTTTTCTCAAATATCAGGCTGAGACATCAGAAGACCTGATTGAATGGAAGACAGCTCTTGAACAAGCCCTCGCACAGGCACCAAGTGCTGCCCTTGTTATGGGACACAATGGGATTTTTCGGAGTGATGCAAGTGATTCTATTGAAGGGTCTTTCCATCAATGTATGTGTTCATTATTCCTTAAATCTTATTCATTTTATGTTTACTAGCTTATATTAGTTATAGGTCAATTCTGGTGTTGCTAGGATTCTGTGTTTTTTATTTTAAATTTCTTAACATTTTATTTATAGGTTTTTACGGATTTTTGTCATCCTTCTTTTTCAATAGAAAAGAATCTGTCCTCATTTTCACTATATTTTGTGCGGTGCTTCCAGGGAGGGACAAACGTCCAATTAAGTCTCTCGTTGTTGGAAGACCAATTCTGCTGGCACTAGAAGATATCGATGGAGGCCCATCGTTCCTTGAAAAAGCTCTTCGGTTTCTAGAGAAGTATGGTAAGTTATGATCTTCTATTATATATGTGATGCATCTGGAGATACAAGGTTGGTTGGGTGGTAAAAGGAAAAGAAGGGAAGGAGGGAGAGGTCGTGGGTTCGAATCCCTCCACTAACAAAAAACTAACATTTAATAACTAACATTGGCCGATCAACAAATTTTAGAAGTTACTTGTTCAGTTTTATTTCTCTATAGGCAGTTTGTTCAAAATTTGTTGGCTAGTCGGTCTGTCTGGATAAGTGAACCCTGTGCTTAAGTTTTCCAATATTTTGTTCAACTGGAGATCAGGTTGCATTGGATATTTTGGTTTTTCTTTATTGGTCGTGTTACGTATTACGTTAAAATGCAAATTACCTCTTCAACCTTGGTCCTTTGGAGAATAGCCCGTGATTTAAAATGTTGTAAATTAAGCTGCTTAATCGTTAAATAGCAACATTGGTGTGCAATTATTGAAGCACGTTGGACACTTTAGCTCATCTATCAGCAAAGCAGATGATTCCTTTGTTTAATAATTTGAGTGCCTTCCATGTGATGTTGATATGGCTTTCTGCAAAAGCACGTGACTGCATAATGACAAAGAAAAATGTAGAACTCTATTCTTCAGTGAAGGGCTTCTGCTGATTTTACTATTTTTAATTTGCAGGAACTAAAGTTGAAGGAATACTGCGACAGTCTGCTGATGTGGAGGAAGTGGATAGGAGAGTTCAAGAATATGAACAAGGTACAAACAGTTATCCTAAACGTCCTAGCACTTTACATGCATTTGAAGAGAGTAGGTTGTTGGTACTTGGTACAGATAACGTTAATGAAGTTAATTGGGCTTCAAGAAAAAAAATAGCAATGAAGTTCATTGGGGAAACAGCAAGGAGAGAAAAAAACATAGGGGAAAGGAAATCTAACTTTCACAAAACCTGATCATCCAAAATTACAAAAAGGTGTTTAGAGAGGGGTAGAAGAGATTTCTAACCAAAGCATATCTATGCACCTTTTCAAGAACTTTATATTGTTCTGAAGTAGTTGTTCTTTCTTGCCATCCAATTTATATTATAAATTATGCTGGCTACTTTTAGAATCAGCCATCGTCTATATGGAACCAATGTTATGAATATTTTTGTAGTTCAACTCTTCTGTTGGTGAACGACCAGTAAAGATAATATCCAGACGTAGACACTCAGTTTAATATATGGATTTATTTTTTGATACATGAAACTTATGAACGCCTTGTTCTTAATTGATATTTCCAGGCAAGACTGAGTTTGGTCCTGAGGAGGATGCCCATGTTGTTGGTGACTGTGTTAAGGTATTTATACTAGTTTTCCATCATTGGTTATTTAATGAACATAAAAAAAAGCAAACTATATGTTGAACTCTAATCATGGAGAAGAAAATCCTCTATCTAATATTTGACATGCCTACAAACACTAGGAAGTAGGAAATATGGTAGTATCTAACCTACACATCATTCAACAGTGGGTACAGAGAATTATTGATCTCAATTTTATGTAAAGTAAAGTTTAAGCTTTCCAGAAACTTTTTCTGTTTATTTTAACTAATAGAAAGAAGGACTACACAAGAAATAGGATAAGAAATCCTCCTTAAACATAGAAGCAATTGAGCGCAGAACAAAAACATTAAATCAAAAACTGACAATCACATTAATTATTAGTGTAAAAGAGCTCAATTGCTCTGCATGTCTATTGTGTACTAAGTAAAAATTCTGAAAGAGACTGAATTCTGATCTGGGAAGAAAGGCATAAAAATGAGTTAAATTTTGGGAAGATTTCTAGTGCCAAACCATCATGCTCATGCAACCAGTCTTAAAACCACCGACCCTACTTGCATATTAGATATCATAGTCATAATAGCTATTAAAGATCACACTAACAAGAATTGCTGGAGGACCATTTAAAAATCTGTTGTGTGCTTCTGAAAGAAACATTGCAGCAGCAATTTTTTGTTTTACATATCATTACCAGCAGTAGCAAACCCCCTTTTATTCAAGTACTCATCAGTATCACCTATTAGCTTCTAGTCTAAAAGCCTGTACAATCTAAATGAAATCTGGTGTACTTTGTAAAATTTATTAATATAAGAGCACCAGGCTTTTTTAATAGTTTTTCTGTGCCTACAATTAAGACCTTGAGGCCATGACCTGTAATCAATCATGCATTCTTCCATCAGCATAAAAGATTAATAGAACCTGAATTGGAGCAGCTATTATTTTGGTAAAATCAATCTGATTAATACGGATCCTGGATTTTTAAAATGTTTTGTTGGATTATGCATTTTATTTAATGACAATCCACTGGGTATATTTACAGCATGTTCTAAGGGAGCTGCCCTCTTCTCCAGTTCCAGCTTCATGCTGCACTGCTTTGTTGGAGGCTTATAGTAAGTTGAGCTCTATGTTTAATTTCTTTATGACTATATGTTCTGAATTGGTGGTTTAGTTTTGTTCTTTTGAAATGCTGCTAATTGCTCTATTTATTTTGCTTTTTCTTTTCCTTCTATTTTTTTATGGAAATATGTTTGACCTTTGGAAAATATAACAACTTATCCTTTTTCTTTTATAAAAAAAGCTGTTAATGTTGAAAATTTGCTGTGAAATATTGAAATGTGGACGAGTTCAGCTATGTTTGGCCCACCTTTTTTATGTGGCTTAAAAGCTACTTTAAATTTGTGTTTGATGTCAGTTACTATCATTGCCTGTCCTATTTAAATCTCACCTATTTTTTTCCCCTCACTTTGACTTTATTTGCTTCTTATCTTGGATGTGCAAAATTGCTTATGTTATGTACTTTCCATCACAAATTGTTCAGTTGTTGAGATTTGTTGCGTTTATCTTGTTCTCTGGATGTGAATATATGCTTGAGTTAATTGTTACTGTTTTTATTTTACAAGAAATTGATCGCAAGGAAGCTAGGATTAATGCAATGCGCTGTGCTATATTGGAGACTTTTCCAGAGCCAAATCGACGTTTGTTACAGAGGTGCTCTCTCTCTCTCTCTCTCTCTCTCTCTCTCTCGTCTCCCTGCTGTCTTGGCAATGACACACACACACACACACACACACACACACACACACACACACACACACTATTCTTTCCATTTGTTGTATCTTGTTCTTGTATTTGAGTTTGCTATGGAATAATTATGGTAGAATAATTAAAAATTGCACTTGAAGAGAATGTATATTGGGTTTTCTTGATTTCTGTTTGGTTTCATTTTAAGTTAGAATCTTTATGTTTTTGGAGTTTTGTTCAGGTTTATGTGGCTTTAAGAAAAAAGCCTCTGAAATCTACAATTCAATGAAGTTTTCACTATCTTTCCCTAAGATATTTGTAACCTATGATAATATCTGGTGATATGATAGAAGATTGGTGTAACACCCATTGAGGAAAAGATGACATAAAATCGGTTAAGGTGGTTTGGGCATGTACAAAGAAGGCCACAAGAAGCGCCAATTAGAAGAGTAGATTGCATGATTTTTTAGCCCAGGAAAAGGAGAAGAGGGAAACCAAAATGGACGTTGGAAGAAATCATCAAGGGAGATCTCAGGCTTAATAATATTTCTGAAACTTTGGTTTTTAACTGTGCCGAATGGCGTTGTATGATCCATGTAGCCAACCTCACCTAGTGAGATAAGGCTTTATTGTTGTTGATAATATCTGGTGATGAGGAATAACCTGTTGCAGTTATTATTATGTTGATATGTAGTAATAATACCTTAAATTTGTAGCCTGCTTAATCTGAGAAATGCACTTGTATAATCTTAAAATGACAAAAACAAATACCCTTAATTTTTTCACCATAATTTGATTGTTATCTCTACCTTTGCAGAATTCTGAAGATGATGCATACAATTGGTTCTCATTCTCAGGAGAATAGAATGACTCAATCTGCTGTTGCTGCTTGCATGGCACCCTTGCTCTTACGGCCTCTGCTAGCTGGAGAATGTGAACTGGAGGATGAATTTGATGCCAGTGGTGATAGTTCGGCCCAGCTTCTTGCTGCTGCTAATGCTGCTAATAATGCTCAAGCAGTTATTACAACTTTGTTAGAGGAGTATGAGAATATATTTGATGTAAGAAACTCTCAATCAATTTGTATTCTTTTGATTATTTGTTTTCTGGTTTGTGTATGCTTACAATTAGGAAAATTAACTTCAAGTTGCTGCATAACCTTCATTTATGTTTTGTTTAGCCTGAGGTATCCTGATTACTCTTGGGATCACCCTTTTTTTGTCCTTATATGGGATTCTTTTGCTTGTACCGAAGATGCAAACTTACTATGAAGTTTTGCTACAGGACTTGTTCATCAAGTTAACTGTTGCTATAAATTTCAATCCGTAGATTGTATAATGAGCTAAAAAGGTTTGACCTCTTGTAGCATATATTGTTCCTATAATGAAACTAAAATTGAATGTCTATTCATGTGACTAATGATTTACCCGTGGTCAGTTGGCAGTGTTTGCTAAATTTTGCACTTCTAAAAATGTATGTTTTCATTCCTTGATTCAATTCTATAACCTTAGTTTTTATCTGCTGTTTCAGGAAGAAAATATACAGAGATGTTCCATGTCAGCGGATTCTCAGGTTGAAAACAGTGGGAGTGAAGATTCTACTGATGATGATAATATAGATGTGAAAGAAAATGGTTACCATGATGCGGAGAATGAAGTTGATCAGGAGACAGATGATGATGCTGATCGTATTCAGAGTGGAAAATTGAGTGAGAGTAGTGGTTATGCTGGCAGTGATCTTTATGATTACAAGGTTATCTCCTGCAATGTTATTTTCTCTGTTATAGAGATTTATATTGATTAAGCTCTTGCCGTGAGTAGCAATGTTATTTTCTTTTCTCTCTATCCTCTTAAACTCTTCTTTGTGATCCTGCAGGCATTTGGAGGTGATGATTCCGATGTTGGATCCTCCAGTAGTAACCATGCTAAGACTGAAAATGCTAATCTGAATGCTGTTTCAGATACCCCACCACTGTCTGAGGATCAAAACAAGCAAAGAAAGGGCAGTGAAAATCCAGTTGATGAGAATGATGCTTCAAATTTGTTGCCTTCAACTGAATCTTATCGATCCATGGGTGAGATTTTATCTTCTATGGACCCCAGCAACCATTTACCCATGCCAGTGATTGAATCAGGTTCTGGAAAGCAAACAAGTAAAGCTAGTAGCGCTAGTTTCAGTTCTAAGCGGTCGGCATTCTGGGGAAGGAGCAATGTGAGTTATTTTTTGACCATTTACTGCCTAACAACTTTGTAGGATATCTAAACTCAGTGTGAATATAGAATGTGAGTTGTTACAGGAATCACAATTACACTAACAACCATTTATAGGACAATCATACATTTATGTGATACTGACAATATATTTGCAATAAGCTGCCATTAAAATATGCTGACTTTTTTTTTTAATCAGCAAAAATATATATTAATAGAGAAAATAATAACAGTACAAGTAGTACTGTTATGATTACAACCTAGCAAGAACAGAATCAGAACAGAGGTGGCTTAATGCCTATAGAAGCATGAGAAAGACACCAAAGTTCTGACTTATACTAGATTCTAAGCCTCCCCAAAAAAGAAATGTACAAAACTGATAAGTAGTGAAACACTCCCTCAAATTACTAGACTAGTAGTGAAAAGGGGAGTCAAATCCTAATTCCAAATATCTAAGCCACGACCAACAGAAAAAAATAGTGTCCTCCATCAACTTCTGGCCGTTGAACTTCATTGTGGAAGATAATTTTGTTCCTATTATGATGCAGACTTAATATGCTAGCAGTGGATATACTTAAATTATGTTATGTGAGGCAAAACTGATACTTTCTTCCCAGTTATTGTAGTTTTGAATTTTCAAGGTAAATACATGGCATCTGATAACTTGTTTTGATTTAACTTTTAAGCAGCCAAGGAAGACACCATCAGTGGAATCAGTTGATTCTTCTGGAGAAGAGGAGTAAGATACTTTGCTTTGTACTTTTTTTCTTTGTATAATGTGCTCTTGGATTGTGATTCTTGATAGAATTCCAAGTTATTCTTCAATGTCTTATAGATTTTTTGGATAGGTGGTGTTAGGTTCTCTAGCTTGGCTTTTTTCATCAGCTGTAACAGCTATGTTTTGTTATCTCCTTGCATTACGTGATTTGCTTTATACCTGTCTTCCTTTTTTCACCTTTTTTTCTTCTTTCAATTTTATACCTTGAAGACAAATAACTAATACTTTTGATGCCTGTAGGCTTGCTATTCAGAGACTAGAGATTGCAAAAAGTGATTTGCAACACAGAATTGCAAAGGAGGTGGATTTCTTATGCCTACTTATTTTTATGCTGAATCATATAACGAATAATTTTTTTTAATGGAATTGGTCTTATTTTCATTTTAGGCTAGAGGCAATGCAATTTTACAAGCAAGCTTAGAGAGAAGGAAGCAAGCTTTGCATGAGCGGCGCTTGGCACTTGAACAAGATGTACATATTGATATATCTCCCTCCAATATGAATTGTAACTGTTTAAATTTAATTTGCTGGTTTGCCCTGTGCTTTGCTGCTTGTTTTTAATGTGGCATGTGATTTCATTTTCTGGACATTCTTGGGTTTGACATTCCTGACATCATTTTTGCTGTTTTTTTTCTTTAAATTGATTGAACCCTTGAATTTAAATTGATTAAAATATTCTTGCAGAAATAAAAAATGGTTTCTAATGAATTTTCCTTGTGTATTACTACAACTTATGCAAGATGTTGGTTGTTAATAATGGAACCGCTTTACATTTATTTATGATATGGATAAAATGCATTCTACACTAATGGAGGTTTATCAAAAATTATAATTTAAAGTGTTACTTGCTGGAAGGGTTTTCCATATTGGAAAAATGTTTTTTCTTTTATATTCTGAATGGCATTTTAAAGCTCTTTTGAAGGTATACGTCTGCTGACTGAAGCTCAGGATTTTATAATCATTAGGGCCAAAAATTGTGCCATATCTTTCTTTTCGTTCAATATTATGTGTCCTGTTCGATGGTTATTGTTTCTTTTGAAAGTAAATATGTAAAAGTCTTTTATCCCTCATATTTTCTTTATTTTCTTTTTTAAATTCAAATGGATATAAATCCCCTCATTATAATTTTGATCCTATAATAAGATGCAACTGATTTTTTAATCTACAGGTTTCAAGATTGCAAGAACAGTTGCAAGCTGAGAGGGATCTTAGAGCTGCATTGGAAGTAGGCTTGAGCATGTCTTCAGGACAGCTTTCCAGTTCACGTGGCATGGATTCCAAGGTGATTTGATATTTTTGTAAATTTTAATATTCGTTTTCCCTTTTGATGGCTTTCTCCGTACACATTCTGTAAAAAATCTGCTATTGTACAGACAAAGGCTGAGCTGGAGGAGATTGCACTTGCTGAAGCTGATGTGGCCCGGTTGAAGCAGAAGGTTGCAGAACTCCATCATCAACTTAATCAGCAACGACAGCATCACTATGGTTCACTTACTGATGTGGGTGATCGATACCAACATGCCCAAAATCATCCACAACAGTGAGTATGCAGACCTATGATATTTGTAATAATAAGAAAGAGAAGGAATCTACATATGAAAATTTAAGTATTAACTATTACAGCTTTTGATGTACTTCAAAATTCAAATTGGTGCTAGTTCCACATGAATTTGACACCAAATCCAATTTAACTAGCAAAGGGTCTACTGACATATTCCAACTTCAAATGGATAAGTACCCGCTAAAGTTGACCCACAAAATATTGGAGTTAGAGAAATTTTCCTAAAAAAAGGAGATGAAATGTTGTAATATTTCCAATTTTCTCTTTTTCCTTGTATCCATAGTAAAGGGTGGTTGTATGACTGTATCCTCTGCATGTGTGTTTGTACTCATTCTATGGTAATCAGTTTAAAGTTTTAACAATAATTTGCCTTTTCTGGACTCAAACACTAGTTTGTTGCTGCATTTCTTTAAAGTTTATGGGACCAGTTTTTAATTGAAAGCCATGTGAACTTGTTAACTCCTTTAGTAGTTATTTAAGTCTTTTTGACTTGTGCAGGAGGTTTCTTCAGCAAGATTTTGATTCAACCCTGGCCTTCGTTAATCACGAGAGGAAACAAAGGACTGAGGTATGTCTTATTGTCTTATAGTCTATTTCTCAAAATCAAAACTAAAAGGAAAAACAATCAGGAAGATGGTTGAATCTTCCCTATGTTAGTCCAATCCTTTCAACTCCTTCTGTTAGTATTAAATAATTACATGAGTTGATACATTATTACACACAAGTTAGTTCCATAATTGACCTCTAATCGAGGAACATGTCAAGTTCTTTTCTTTGCTTTTGTTGTAAAACTTATTCTCATCATGACCATGAAAAATGATATAGAATGGTGGCACAAATCAGGAATTTTTATTACTGGATTCATTTCTTAGGGTATTAGAATCCAAAATGCTTCTGATCCAAAATTGTCACTGGTTGCAGCACTTTCCTCTCTAATTTAGGGATCTATCATTTTTTATTAGTTTTTTATGATAAAATTAGTTCATTACTTATGGATGATATCTTCTTTTATGGTTTGGAGCCTCTTCAACAAGGTCAGTAAAATTTGCCTTTTCATATATGCAGGAGAGTTTGTTGGGCACTGATTGGAGAAATATCAAAGGACAAGTATTGGCATCTGGTAATGGTACTAGACAGCCTTCTCGAAAGCAATTTTTAGAGTCAAGTCCTAGCGATTCCAAAAGTACTGAGGCATCAACAAGCATGTCTGTCGATGATCTTGGTGCTGTTGATTCGGCCTCTGTGCCCTCCACCTCAAGAGCAGCAGAGGTAAGAATTAAGTTAAAGAAATGTTTCTTGGAATTATGCATAATTCTAGTAACATCTTTTTTTTCAATTTGTCAGATGAGTATCATAATTACTTTGCTAATACATTTTTGCAGCATCTCTATCTGCTTCCAAATAATTTGGAACTAACCTAGTTGCAATGGTTTCAGGTGGGGGAATATGCAAGACATCCATCTGTAGCATCTTCAACATTAGTAGAGTTAACTACTCGTCTTGACTTTTTCAAGGAACGGCGGTCCCAGTTGATGGAACAGCTCCATAACCTTGATTTGAATTATGGTTCTACAACTTCCCAAGACTTTGTCTATAAACCGTCTTCGCCGTCGTGGAGTTAACTGGCCAAATAATAGGTGCTTCATAAAATCCGTGGGGAAGAATTTTGGCTGACATGTTGTATATCCTTTGACTCTGACTTATTGCATATATTTTTATCCTTCATGGGTCTGTGTACTGCTTCATTCTCTTGGTTCCTATTTAATTCTTCTTTTGGTAGTGAAGTTCATTGAAGTTGAAATGAAAGGCTTTCCTTTTGGTCTTCAGGTTTTCTCTTTTTTTAATAACATTGAGTTCTTTATTTTCTTTAGGGGAGGGGGTGGAATTTGGTGTAATTATATGGCATGTCAATAGATGGGGAATTTTGTTGAACAAACAGCTAAAGTGAAGAAATTTTAATTACCGTTTTGGCAAATTCTTTGTACATAGGGACATGCAATTGCCAGTTTATGTCACCTATGTGGAATGATTGGTATGTATGTTATTGTTATGTATCTAGCTGGTTGTTTGTGATGCTATTAAATTATTTCTTTAGTATAACGCTCAGCTTTTTACTCCTGCGTATTCTGACTTTCCTAAAATCATCTCAAAAGCATGGAAAACTTAGCATGTTAGGTGGAAGAGTCTTGTTCGTTTTATTTTATTGAATTCGTTTTTAAGATGGGCATGGCTAACATTTGTATTTATTGGGAGATATAAAGTTGATTTAGTGGGAGAAGAGAAGAGGGAGATGTTGTAGGTTTGAATTTTTCTTGCTAACCAAAAATAAAAAATTAACAATTAATACTGGCCTTTAAAAAAATGTTAATATTTACTCTTAAGTATTTGTAAAAAGGTTGCTCTTCTGTCGTTGAAACCAATGCAGCAATTAATATTAAAATAGAACAGTACAATTTGGTCTAGTTCAGTTATTTATTTCACACATGTATAGATTTTTTTTAAAAAAATTTGATATGAATCACTTTATGAAAATGGTTTTGTTTGAATCCAACTGTTTTTAAAATGTGGCTTGGTTCGATTTTTCTCAAACAGTTTGATGTTTTTGCTTACTTCTGATTGTATTTATGATATTTCTTTACATGTTATATTATGATTGAGATAAAAAAATGTTATATTATTGACAGATTATTGACTTTGGTATCAGTTACCTTAGAGTTAACACCGGTGATTTATAATTAAATAATAATATAAAACTATTTTATATTATTACTATTAGTGCATAATTATTAAAATTTACTATTATTATTATTAAGTGTATTTAAATGTTCAATAGATTAATCCTGATGTATTTCTTGTTTTAACAATATATAACTATAGTATTCAACCAATAAGAAAATACTTTTAACATGAAATATTTCTTCAAAATTAATGATACATATTACAAACATACATTTAACATCCAACATCTCTTTCTTTTTATTACATTATATCTCTTATATATTTATCACATTTCTCTTCAATTTCTTTGTCTCTAGTGTTAATGAACACATCAGTGTTCACAAAACTTTAAACTTTTTCAACGATAAACAAATTGGTTTAGAGGTAATGCGAAGGATAATTTATATTACCAAAAGGGTATTCTGAAACCACTCAAGATCACCATTTGTATAGAATTGACCATAATAGAGAGAGAGACAAATAAAATGTTGTATAAATATGAGTTGTTATATGAATACAACTCAGCCTAAAAAGAAAACATGCGCAATTCCAGAGAAACAATAGAAGACATGGGAGTAAATGTCAAATATTTAGAGTAAATTACACTGCAGAGTTCTAACTATATTGCTGCAATGACATCAAGTAATGTAACCATTATACTCCTTTTACGGGTTTGAACAAAAGCCACCATGACACTTGGTGGGGACAACTCCCAAAGGTGTCTGATTGGAATAGTCACGTAGATGGAACTAACCACTCCCCATTTCCACCAAGCATTAGAATCATTAGGAGCCAAACAAGAAGTAAAGTGAAAACTGAAACCTTTTCCCTTTGCAAATTTCTTTCCATTAAATGACTACCATGAAAAAGCGAACTCAAATCAGTTAGATATCCATACGAGTATTTTCTTTACATTGACTTACAAATGCAGTCACTACTAGTTACATTATGTAAGATTCTTGTGTTACACAGGCATTCGCTTGCCTCTATAGCGGTCAAACAACTGCAAAAACACAGAAATTAGCAAGCTCAGTTGGACAATTTCATTTACACAGAAGAAGTATCACTCAACAATCTCTAGACAGATATATAGAACCAACAATTAATGTCAGATTCCTCATCAAGACCCACCAGGATAATGTTAAAAAAATGAACACAATGATGAAAGTTTTATTAAAAAAAAGATACATGCAAAAATGGATCAGCCACCTCCACCCCCCAAAAAATTCAGAGGACTGTATGGCTTCATTTGTAGTTCATCGTAGCCTCATTGAAAAAGTGAAAATGTTTTTAGGCCTAAACTTAAAACTCTTTTTTCTAAATTCAGCATCAGAAGACTTTAGTTTGACATTCACTAAACACTGTTGCTTTACCTCTATACCCAATATCTCACTATCATTCACATCTATTAATGAAAATCAATATTCTCCAATCAATCAAAGTGAGTAAAGATTTCTTGATAACTTTCATGAACACCAATTATTGATAAGGTAGCACCGAGACTGGTAAATGTGTAAGATACTTTTGTGAAGACTTAGATGACAGGTTAACGCATTTCCATTCATCACAAATACATACCGATCGAACAAATGGTTGTTGAAACAACCAACCAAGAACAGGAATCTTCTGTAAGAAAACAGCCAGTGTAGGCCAGAAACCACTGCACAGTATAATCCACAATTAGCTTTAAGCATACAGACATACTCAAACACAACAGATTTCTTTCAAATTGCACCAAACCTGAATAGGACGATGAATCCGTAAGCCTCAACGATCATGCCCAATATAGGCCATCCCATGATGAGAATAAAGAACCCGACACCAAATGAGATTGTTCCCTTTAAGAAGAGCAAAAGGTGAAGAGGGAAAATTTAACATGAAGAAAACTTGATGCACCAAGTGAAAAGACATGTAACAAGTTTACCTTGAAATTACTTCGTTTCATGAAGAATTGCATAGTGGATTTTAGCCCAATGGTTATGGACACTCCAGAAACAAACAGGATCTAATCATGCAGATAACAAGGTATAAAAAAAGATGTATTAAGTAAATTAAATGAGAAGAAACTTCTATAACAAGTAACTCGTAGAAAAATCTTACATTTCCCATGGCTAGCAATCCCTTGTCGAAGAAGAAGATAATTCCAAGGAATGAAAAAAATATACCAAAGCCAGTTAATCCTAATCCAATCTCTGTATCATGTGCCAATCAAATACATTAAATATAGCAATAACAAAATTGTAGTAGATATAAAAAACATAACGTAGAAAAATAGTACAGTTTAGTCAAATCAATCCTTATGCCAGCAAGTATGATACCACAACATAAAGACACTAATATATTTCTTGAAAACTCTATTAATGTTATTACTAGGCAAACTAATAACATACATCTTAAAGATGTTTTTCCCCCAAGACCCTGAAGAAAATCAGCATGATGGATTGGAATACCATTACTTACAATGTGATAAGCAATGCCATTATTGGCAGATTTCAATTAGCATCATTAGGTGATGTCGTTACTTTTAAATAACCAATTTTAAGAAGAAAAAAATATTCCTATAAAATTACAATCATATTACTTTTGACAAGAGAATTGGGTAAAAAACTACGTATCCCATCGCCCGGAGGCTCCACACTATGCGCAGGTAAGGGGGAGGGATGTACGCAGCCTTACCCATTGCATATACAAAGAGGCTGTTTCCGGATTTAAACTCATGACCAACAAGTCACCAAGACACAACTTTACCGCTGTGTTAGGGTTCGCCCTCTGACAAGAGAATTGGGTAATTAACATTAAATTATAAAAATGGATACCCTGTCTAATATGTTTATGGAATTATAGCTAACACCCCAATAATTTATTCTCACACATAAGCATTAAAGACAACAGATCACTTCATATAATATCGTTTTCTTGATATAAGAACAAAAATATTATATTACACTTACTCTTTCGATCATTCATCTCAAAGGAAACCATTTTGCAAGCAATTCAGATGTTCAAGCACCTTGCCCTTGCTGAAACACAATTAAATAACCAAACTCGGTTAATAAATGAGTGTGAATCATATTCTTTATGGACAGTTTAATTTATAGGCTATATTGCAACACTACCACCATGGGAAATCTTAATCAAAGAAAAAATCCTGCGACAACCAACTGCAATGTTCACAGAACAAAGCATGTGCTAAACTTTAATTTAACCGACCATAAAATATCAGTTTTTCAATCGAAATAGTTCTCGGATATAAAGTTGCTTGTGTTCAGAGAAAAGCACAGGCAACAGTATAAGTAACAAAAGTTTAAAATAGTAGCAAAGCAATTTGATGTTTTACTGTTATAGCAATTCAAGTATAACTGTGTAATAGAAGGGCAACTACAATGATCCATGAAGAAGATATGCGTACAATGTACAACTGTCAAACCAAAATTTCGAGTCATTCTGAAAGCCCACATCAGTTAGTCAACTTGAACAACTGATACCAACAACATTCTTCTCTAATCAATAAATTATGCAAGAATAGTCTTGAGTTTTTCCAAATTTTGGAACCCCACTATGCATTAACAAGTGATAACCAGCATTTTCTTTCACTAAATTGCACATTTTCCACTCATTTAGCCTAAAGGCAAAACGCAAGTCAAGAAAGAAATGAAGACCAAACATAAATTTTATCTGCAAACATTTCAAGTATAGCATTCTAATGACCAAATAGTCAATACCTAATCCAGGGCTAAAAAATTGAAGGCTATTTCGCTACACCCTTTACTCACACTCACACCTTAACCTACCCCAATAATACTTACAGGATCAAAACCCAAGCCATAGAAACCAGAATTAAAGTCTCCACAAAAACTAATACAGTACTAAGCACTAGATCTATTAAGCTATTCAAAATTAAACTAAAGCATCACATACATTCAATATTCGCTACAAGTGTTGCATAAGGTACGGTTAAAATCACATTAAAAAAATGGAAAACAGATGCAAATAAATAAATAATAATAATAATAATAATAATAATAATAATAATAATAATAATAATAATAATAATAATAATAACAATTAGAAAGCTAAAATTACTAAACGCAAAAAGAAATTTGCTCAGATACTAGTCATATAGCCACTTTTACTTCTGCATAAATATTTTCGAGCTTTCTCGAATATTGAATAATCAAATTTCCGTAGAATAACGATTGAGAACACGGATTCGCAGCGCAATTAACAATTATCCTCCTCGGTGGCTAAGCATTTTAACAACGATTGAGAAAATATTCAACGCCTCTACTTCAGTGACACCTCTGATGAAAACGAAGTTACGTAGTGCATGCTACTGCTATGAATTCTGGTGAAGAAAATCCTTCGAAATTGAATGTGAATTTGAACCGAGCGATTCAGAGGAAGAGAACATTCGGGATTTGAAAAATGAAAGCGTAGTGAAAGAGAACTGAAGTGAAGCGGTGGGATCTCACATCTTTGGTTTCAGTAACAGAAACAAATCGATCCAAAATCATAAACAGAAAAAAAAAAAAAAATTAAGATGCACGTTCACTCGTTCGGTGAGAGGTAGAGAGGTCACCGGTGTCGGGAGCGCGGCGTCGCCGGAATTAGTTGGAAATGGTCGCCGGAAGTGGTGGTGCCGTGGTGGTGTTGAATAAGAAAGATTCTCAATTCTCAAATGCAAAATATTATTTTGGTCAGAAAAATAAAGTAAAAATACAAAAGAGTGCATTGATAATAGAAATCGTTCAAAATCTCGGCCTAACATATTAATACTGTTTGGAATTGATATCAGCCCTCCAAAATTGCTTTTAGCCCATAGCATGAATGCTTCTTTCCTAAACAAATTATGATTCTGTTGTGTTATATAAATTGATACACAATGGAAAGTATGATTTCATTGTGTAATAATTTATATAACAAAATTATACTTTTATTGTGCTTTTTTTCAGAAAAAATAATGTACAACGAAAATTTGATTGTATTATATAATGTATAACGAAGTTATACTTTTTTTGTATTTTCTTAATTAATGCTAAACTAGTAGAAGTGTAAAAAAAGAGTAAAAAAAAAATCACAATTGTGAGAAATGATATTTTTGGAATTTGAGAATATTAGTAAGGGGCACTAACAATCCCTAAGTGTTACACCATTGAGGCAAGAGTGTCTCTCAATTTAGTCTCGAGACTAAAAACGTGAAGAAACTTTAATAAAATATATATACAAAACTTTGCAAAATTAGAAAAATCATAAAAAAAAATAAACCACCAGTATTTTAAATTACAATAGTATTTGAAGGTATGAGAAATATGGTGTGCCTTGTGAACTTCCTATACCTTATTTTCTTAAACTTTCATTTGACAAAAAAAAAGTTACAATAGTGTTTTTCTTTTGTCAAAAATAAATTATATGTTGCATTACATTACATTAACAAACATTTTTTATAAACTCATAAATTATAAATTTATAACAATTTGTGCATACTATTTAATCAACTAATCAACTAAGTCAAATTCTCTTAATGCTTCAATTGAGGTATATACTCTACACACACAATTTTTTTAAAAAAAATATAAGTAATTTTATAATTTTAATTAATTTATAAATATTTTTCCTTACAATTTATATGTTAATTAGTATTTATTTTAATAATGTGATGTAAATATTTTTTTATAAAAAAATTGATACCTATAAAGTCCAACATAATTGATAAATAACTGACTTCTTTAAATATGAATTTAATTTACTATTGGACGTGTGCATGGAAAATATTTTGTAAGAAAAAATATAACCCACTTTTCAATGATTTCTCTGTCTCCACAATTAATCTCATGATTTTTGAACATCCGATATTTCTCTCAAAAAAAAAATAATAAAATTGATTATACAATGACAAAACAAACACTACTAGTACTAGTAATATATAATACGTTCATCTAATAAGAAAAAAAAAGATAAGGGTGAGGGCAAAGTTGAAAAACGGAGGTCTAAACGACGTCGTTAGTGATTTATCTTCTGCATGGAAACAGAGAAAGACGCGTTGCGTTATCCCTTTACGACCATCCAACACAACAACACAACCACTTCCACGCCTGCCTCCTCCTTCCTTCTTCTCTCTCTCTCTCTCTCTCTCTCTCTCTCTCATAAAACACAACCAAAGACCAACACTTCCCCTTTGATCGATTCTTCTATCCTCTTTCACAGGTGATTTTCCCTTTTCCAATTCTTTTATTGCGCTATCAAACCTTCCTCTCCCGTTTTTTCAATGCGCTCATCCTTTATTGTTATTGTGTTGCTTATTGGCTTAAACATATTGTATCGTTATTGAATTCAATTTCATGGATCTGGTGTTGTTTCTTCCTATATCGAATTCCATGCAACTGCTTTATCAGTGGGAAACTGATGGAAAGTTGTTTTTGGAATGGAATCATTTGGTGCATTTAATTTTGGTTTTTGACCCTGATTGTGTGTGTTCAGAGCGCAATGTTCAACTTGATGTTTGGAATCGTATTTGATTAAGTAGAGTTTTCACCCAAGCTTTATTTTGAATTTTTTATCACTTAGTTGTTAATCCCTCATTAAGGGGGTCAAATTGGAATAACTCTTGTTTTATTGAATTATAGCTTTGAATTTCACTTTTAATGGGTACTTTTGTATAATGTGACGCATTTTGGTGCTACAACAGCCATGTTACTTATTAGAGTAAATTACATTTGCACCTCCTGTATATTTTTTTTTTCTTCCAATTGCACGTGATACCCTTCATTTTTTACATCTTACAAAAACATCTTTACAAAAATATCCTTAATTGTTTAGGTCACATTATACCCAAATTCCTTCCCTCTTAAACATTGTTTAATAATTTAACATAAAGTAGACACATGATGGTCACACGACTTTTAATGAAAATTTATGTCTAAAATACCCTCATCTTTTTCCTCAAAATCACATCTTGAGTTTTACAAACCCTCCTCTTCTTCAATGACCCCTCTTCACTTACCACCACCATCTCCTTCTCCTCCTCCTCCCTCTCCTACGACATCATCATCTCTTTCTCCTCATTGTCATCCTCATCCACCAACACGGCATCCGGGTGCACCCACTCCTGCTGGAGCAACCACTACCACCGTAGTCAACGCCATATCCACCTCCTCGTCCTTTGTCGTAACTACGGCCACCATCACCGCTGGGTCTGGTTCCCTAGACATTGGCATTAGTTAACAACATTAACAGAAGGGCTAAAGTAATGTATAAAAAGGGAGGGGTATCGGATGGAATTTGAAAAAAACATAGGGGGTGCGAGTGTAATTTACTCTAACGCGGCAAGTTTGTCTTCTCAGATGTTTCAATTGATGTTATTTAACGACGTTAATAGAAGGGGTTAAAAGTAATGTATAAAAAGGGAGGGTGTCGGGTGCAATTTGAGAAAAACACAAGGGGTGTGGGTGTAATTTACTCTACTTTTTATCTCAGTTACTTGAAATCTGACTCTTTGAACTGAGCTATTTTGTTTCATTTTTTGTTTTTAGGTTTTATGTAGCTAGAGTTTAGTCCCTATGGTAGAGATGGATAAAGTGTCTGCTCCTTCCTCACGGGAGCGTGTACAACGCCTTTATGAGAAGGTACACCTCTCTCTCTCTCTCTCTCTGTCTGTCATAATTATCACGGATGTTATTACTGGAAAAGAGCTTATCCATGTGAATCTCTCGTAATCTGCCAAATGTAAAGGAATCTGGTTAATCTTAATTAGCTTAATTGTTCTCTTGGTACAGTGTATCTGCATATAGAAGTTTCACTTTGGAGGACATTTTTTGGTGTTCATTGGTCCTTTTAGACTTTAGAGGTTTGGGTTTGATTAATTGGTGTTATTCTTCTTCCTCTAATGGGAAGATAACCCCACTTTGCAGGGTTGGGTTTGCTCTCTTTACTATGATATTTTTTGGAATTATTGCTGGACCTTGTTATTAGTACCTTCTGGTGTATACTATTATTGCCAAGAAATGCTGCATGCTTGGTGTTTTGGCCCTTTGATTTAAGGTAGCCTCTGGCAATTGTCATACAGCCTTACACTGGTTAGCAAGTGCTTGTCTTGTTCTTGAGTTGTAAATTAAGAACCCATAAGTTGCTGTTGTCTGTCATGGCAAACCATGTAGAACGCATAACCTGTGGTTTTTTGCGTGCTGAGGCTTACTTGTTCTTCTAATTAACCTGATAAGATTTTTATTTCTTTCTGTGGAATGAATACAAAAGATATATTTTTAATCTCATTATTTTTCTCTCTTAGAACCTTGAATTGGAGAATAAGCGAAGGAGATCTGCTCAGGCACAGGTCCCATCTGATCCAAATGCTTGGCAGCAGATTCGTGAGAATTATGAAGCAATAATTCTTGAGGATCATGCTTTTTCTGAGCAGTACAATATTGAGTATGCTCTGTGGCAATTGCATTATAAGCGGATTGAGGAATTGAGGGCATACTTTAATGCTGCTCATGCTTCTGTAAGCTCAAAATCATCTCAGGGAGGGAAAGGTCCTGTTCGACCTGACCGGATAACTAAAATAAGGCTGCAGTTTAAGACTTTCCTTTCAGAAGCAACTGGATTTTACCATGATCTGATTATGAAAATCAGAGCAAAGTATGGGCTTCCACTTGGTTACTTTGAGGACTCAGAGAATAAAATTGTCACGGAGAAGGATGGAAAAAAATCTTCTGAGATGAAGAAAGGTTTAATTTCTTGTCATCAGTGTTTGATATACTTGGGTGATCTTGCACGCTACAAAGGCTTATATGGTGAAGGTGACTCGATAAAGCGTGAGTTTGCAGCAGCTTCTAGTTACTATTTACAAGCTGCAGCTATTTGGCCTTCAAGTGGAAATCCCCATCATCAGGTTTTTGGCATTCCTGTCTATCATGTGCTTTGCTTTTGGTTGTTCACATTTGTTGTTGATCATTTTTTTATTTTTTTTTTTTATCAGCAAAGATAAATATATATATATATATATATATATGTAAATAAGATTATAGTACAAGTAGTACTATTACAAAAAACACCTATCACCAAAGACAAAACCTGTGGCAGCTTAATTCATGAAAAGCATGGATTAAGAGGCCAAAGGTCTGGATGGATTGTAGGTTACCCCAAAATACAGGGAAAAAACTAGGTAGTATACCCTCCTCTAATTGTTGTTGATCATGGTTTGTAGCTATTGTATTCCATTTTGACAAGTCTGTTATTTTCAGCTTGCTTTGTTGGCTTCATATTCTGGGGATGAGCTGGCAGCTATTTATTGTTATTTTCGGAGTTTGGCTGTGGATAGTCCATTTACAACTGCCAGGGATAATTTGATAGTCGCATTTGAGAAGGTAATATGAACATGGGGATGAACTGGCAGCTGTTTATTCATTTATTGTTATTTTCAGAGTTTGGATGTGGATAGTCCATTTACAACTGCCAGGGATAATTTGATAGTTTTGCATTTTTTTTCATTTAGAAGTCTCAATTGTTTGATATGTATCTTGTTTTTGTTTTTTTATGTGTTTTTGCTTACTCGCAAACTTAAGTATGATGTATCAAGTTCAGTCTTTTCTGCTACTTGTAGTGTTTGGTACTCAAAGCTAAATGCATTGGAGGTTTATAAGTTGTAAATTTCTCACTGGCTTGCAAGTTATTCAAGCATTGAGACGTGTAAGGTGGAGTTTGTGTATGGCATTATAAGTATGCAATTATATTTGATATTATTGAAAACTGCAACCCAGCATACCTTTTCACATAAAGGAGTTCTGTTTATTTGGCATGGTTGGGGGTCAAGAATTAGCTCTCGAGCTTGATCCTCTGTTTATTTTCATACTGTGGTGTGTGTTGTTGACTCTTCCCCTTTTGTCATATATATGATCTTTTTGGCATTGCTTCTAACTATCTATTTTATAATACCATGATAGAATCGTCAAAGTTACTCCCAGCTTTCTGGTGATGTTAACGCTCTTGCAGTCAATGGAAGAGGAAAAGGGGAAGCAAAACTCATGACCAGGGATACTGGTGTGGAAACGTCTCGTAGAAAGGGAGGATTATCCAATATACAGGACACTTACAAATCCTTCTGCACGCGCCTTGTCCGTCTGAATGGAATCTTATTCACTCATACAAGGTATATATTAATGCACAAATTCTATCTGACCATTATATGCATAAATTATTAAGGATTATTACATTCTGACTTTTTTCCTTTTCTTTGTTTCTCATATATTGTGATGATAGCCTTGAGACCCTCACTGAAGTTCTCTCTCTTGTTAGCGCTGGCCTGCGTGAGCTTCTATCATCAGGGCAAGACGAAGAGCTGAATTTTGGCACAGATACTCTTCAGAACAAACTTGCCATTGTCAGAGTTGTTTCCACTATCATATTTACAGTTCATAATGTGAATAAGGAATCTGAAGGTCAAACATATGCAGAAATTGTACAGCGTGCTGTTCTACTTCAGAATGCATTCACCGCAGCTTTCGAATTGATGAGTTTAGTAGTAGAGAGATGTATGCAGCTGTGGGATCCTTCTTGTAGTTATCTCTTACCAGGCATTTTGGTTTTTGTTGAGTGGTTGGCATGTTATCCATATCATGCTGCAGGCAATGATGTAGATGAGAATCAGGCAACTGTTAGATCAAAATTTTGGAATCATTGTGTATCCTTCTTGAACAAGCTACTTTCAGTTTGGTCCATGTCTATTGAAAATGAAGAGGAGACTTGCTTTAATAACATGAGCAGGTATGAAGAAGGGGAAACTGAAAACCGGCTTGCTCTGTGGGAGGATTTTGAGTTAAGAGGATTTGGTCCACTTCTCCCTGCACAAACCATCTTGGATTTTTCAAGGAAGAATTCTATTGGAAGTGACAGTGAAAAGGAAAGAAAAGGTCGGGTCAAAAGGATTTTAGCAGCAGGAAAGGCTTTAGCCAATGTTGTTAGGATTGATCAGAAAATGATATATTTTGACTCAAAGGGAAAGAAATTTGTAATTGGAGTTCAGCCTCAAATCTCAGATGATTTTGTTATTTCCTCCTATTCAGGTATGCCTAATGCAGAAGATTTCTTGAAAGACAACACAGTAGTAGACAAGACAAAAGTCGAAATTGGTAGTCCAGACCACCATCAGTACATTGAAGGAGAGGAGGATGACGAGGTTATTGTTTTCAAACCTATAGTAGCTGAGAAACAAGCTGATGTGGTTGTTTCCTCATCACAGGCACCCCATGAAGGCTTAGAATCAGCTCCAACGGCTTCTATTGGGGATATAAAATTTAATTTTAATTCTACTTCTAACCCTCTGAATGATGTGAATCATCAAATTTCTTTACCTGCTTCTGTTAGTGCTATGGTGCCTCAACACCTGCAACCAGTTCAGCCACATTCTTCAAGGTGGTGGTTAGAGGAGGAAATATCTCTTGCTAACAGTTTGAAAGGTCTTAGATTCTTGGAGAATGGGCATGTGATGAAACCTGACTTACCATTTAAAGCAGATGCGGCAATCTCTGACTATGCTGCACTTGCAGTTCCTACCCAGCAATCTGTAAGTGCTAGTACTAGTATGTTTTATCCTCATGATCTCTCAAAAGCTGAAGACTTTGCAATATCATCCAAAATTGAGGCCATTGCATCTTCTGGAACATTCACTGATAACTCTGTTGTGAAAACATCATCAACCTTGCAAGCTGGTTTGAAAAAATCTCCAGTCAGCCGACCTTCTAGGCACCTTGGTCCTCCTCCTGGTTTCAGTCATGTTCCTCCTAAACAATGTAGTGAACCCACTGTTTCAGATTCGATTAGTGGGAATCCAATTATGGATGATTACAGTTGGTTGGATGGATATCAGTTGCCTGCATCAACCAATGGTTTAGGCCCTAATGGTCCTCTTACTTACTCTCAGTCAAATTCTCATCAAGTTGGTAACAATGGTTTGAGTGGGACAGCCAGTTTTCCCTTGCCTGGAAAACAAATTCCATCCACACTGCAGGTGGAGAAACAGAATGGTTGGCAAGATTTTCAGACTTTGGAGCTTTTAAAAGCACACCATAATCAGCAGTTGCAGTCACAGTTGCTCCCAAATGGAAATCAGCATTTTACTCCACTGCCTGATCAATTTCAAGGACAGTCAATCTGGACAGGTCAATACTTCGTGTGATGCTGCTTGTCAGTATGAGAATATTGATGGTATGCTTCCCATCTGGATTTATTGTTAGGGGTATTAATAAACTGCTGATTATATTTCAGATTTGATTTTGAAAACTTACTCAATTCAAACTGTGAAATTATACACACACATATATTATTTTAAAATTTATGATATCACTCATAGCTACATTTTCATTTCTTATATTTTTTGTAAAAATTATCACATAACTGAGCAAAGGTATCTAAATATAATTATTAAGCTGTGTAAATTTATTTTTAATAGTATATATTTGAAGAGTTATACTACTATTAGCTATATATTGACTTATAGATGAGATATTTGATATTTAATTTTTTTATTATATTTAGTATGTGTTACTATTTAAAAAATGAAAGCTGATTCGATTCAAACTGCTTTATAGATTGGATTGGAATCATTTGGTTGACTTTAAATTTTAAACCAATCTAATTGAATGATAAATTAAGAAAACTTAAGTAACTGGACTAGATAATATTTCTCTTCAAAACTGATCCATTTCAGTATGTGAACACCCCTATTAATATATTGCTGTTTGTTTGAAGGATGCCTTTCATTTTGTTAATTTTTTGGATTGCTAACATAATTACATATTTGAGGTCCTTGAAGGATTATTACAACTACCCCTTCAAACTCCAACTCTACTGCCTTGTCATTGAATTTTGTTGGAGTTTATCTGGCCTAGACATGTTGCAGGAGGTTGCTACTACAAAAAGGTGGGTACCAAATTATTATTTTACTCATTATGTTTAAAACTCGAAAAAATTGAAATTTGGACAATTTGTGTGCCACACGTATCCACTTCCTCTATTACCATCTTCATAAACAGTGTTGGTAACTGGGAAGTACTAGGATTCATGGCTGTATCTTCTGAACTGTTGATCGGTCATTATGTATTAACTGCTGAACTTACTCTTACATAATTTGCTTGTACATTATTGTAGAATTTGCTGAGCTCTCAAGTCCGGGTGATCGAAGATAAACAAACATCTTTAGGGTGGATAGAGGGTGATAAATAAAATCTAGTCATCTTGGAGCTTGTATGTATCTTCTAAGATTGGTGGTATGACTATGGTTTGTTCACTTCTCCAGTGGAAATGTCATAATGGTTTGGCAAGCGCCTGTAAGAATTGTTACCGTCATCTAGCTGCCGGTGATACATGATGCTAGCCCCCTTTTTTACTACCTCAGCTTCAGACTAGTTGGGAAGATTGGTAGGTATGAAGCGCTCGTTAAAGTTGGATAATGGGATAGATAATGACTTTGTGAAGCATGCTTGAGTAAGCACAAGTGTCTAGTGGTCGCATCTTTGTTAAGATTCTTATGTGTTTATATAACCAGTGATATACATACGGTTTACTTTCTCCCTTTTACCTAGTCGGGTTTTACTCTAACTTATGAATAAGTAATCCTTGTTGGATGGTGGATTGTGGATATGTCTTGGTCTATATAGGAAATATATTTATCTAAAGTAGGGATTTAATTGTCTCTTTATTTCCTGCTGCTGTGATTTATTGCTTTTGTTGTTCAGAAGTAGCATGCAGCAGTTACTTACATGCAATTCCTTTGTGTTACTGTTTGTCTAGTTTAACAAGAAATAACAGAAGGTGGATGGAAAGAGTTAGACTCATTTATCCTAATATGAACAACATACAATAAATATTTAAACTCGTCAGAAAATGTCTTTCTTCTCTTCCTGAGAGGGGTTGGGAATGGTAGTAGCTTAGCTTGTTCATCCTCTGAGATCATCAGACATTTCGTTTGGAATTTCATCATGTCGAAGCGTACCAGGTCTTTGAGCCAGCAACTGCCAAAGTAATTGCATTAAAGATATTATCTTTCAGGAAGACATATATTAAAAAGGGTAGATGGTATTGGGTTGGAATTGGGAGTCACCCAAGAGACAGTGATGCTTTCAAGCAAGTGAATATTTTTTGATACCATAACTAACAACCTTAAATATGCAAGATGACCTATCTCTACCTACATTATATGACCTATTTTACCTATTTTACAGACAAGCAACTACTTACTACTTTAAGTTTTGATCAAATTATGATGGCATACCTTTGCTAACTATATAAAATTAAGACTCTTTTTAGATAAACTTATCCAATAACACTTATGCCCAACCTTTTTAGATATAATTTTGCCGATAAAAAAAGGAAAAAAAAATGAAGGTAAAACAAATTGAGCTTTTTTATAAGTTAAAACAACTTATACATATAAACTTTTGGAGAAGTCAGATGAGGTACCTTCTAGAAAAGTCAGGTACACAAGTTAAAACAAATTCATTTTTTTTCTCTATTTTTTTCCTATAGTATCTATAAAGAAATCAAATATAATTTGTATTCTAGGATGAAGGTGAACAATCACCAAAAAAAACTCATATTCACCAATCTTGGACAACTCTGGTCAGCAAATTTTCATTTATTTTAAAAGAAATAAAAATAACACCACCATATTTGTGTATCTACTATTTCCAACTTATATCATGCAAGACAATAAAAACGAGACACATAAAAGATATATTTTTTTGAAAAAAAAATATTATAGGAAATCAAAAAATGATGAATATCATTATGGCGTTTAAATATTATTTTGATTTTCTTAAGAGAAATACTATATAAAATGAATCTATTTAATAAAGATTGAGATATTTATTATTTTGATTAGAGGTAAATCTATTAATCTAAATAAGAAATTAATTTGAAAGAATCATTAGTAATAAATATTAATCTAAATTGATAAAATTAAGTAATTAATTATTCTTATTGTGTGCAACAATACAATGTTGCACACATTAGAAAAACTAAACAATATTTATATGATTTCAAAATAATTTACTCTATCCATTTTTATTTTTTATTTTTTTGTCCTAAGTCAGGAACCATCAATGTTCCCCAACCCAATGAATCAAAGATTAATCCTACTTGGAGTCCATGATTATCACTTATGCAAAAAAAAATTTACATAAAAAAAATCGATTACCAATTCTCCCTTCATTCCAAAATGAATGAAGTTTTCACATTTAATTTTTTTATATCAACTGATATTTTCCGTTTACAACAAAATATTAAAACTTTTATTCTAAATTTGTCATAAATAAATTACATTAGTCTCATACTTTTTTAGTATCTTGCTTGTACCTCACCATAATGGTACAAACGCCTTCCATTAAAGTCACACTTCTTTTTTCCTTATCCTATTTTTTTATTACTACACCGCCTATGCAGTTGAAGGGTTTATGCAAATATTGGTGCTTTTAACTAGTAGAGAAACATTAGTGAGGAGAGGCAAAGACTAGTTTCATCCACAAAAGCTGGGAGAAAACAAAACGGATAAGATGTCATTCCATTGGTTGCACTATGACAACAATCAGTTTGCAAACAGTGTAAGGTCTTGTATATGATTGAATGCAAAAGAATTTACTGGCCATTAAAAAGAAAGAAAAAATAAAAACTATTTTCAGAGAAAGCACAAAATATCATTTGTATTTATCACAATTCCTATTTGCTTAAACTTATCTATTTTGACATGTATTTGTAGTCCTCATCTCAAAATCACTGGCTTTATGGTTTATCATCTTTCCCTCGGCTTTTATTTAATGAATCCCATTCAGGTATGTTTGCAGTAGCCTCATTGACCATTTTTACAAGCCGCACCTGAAAATGATTATTGCAGTATCTATTAATTGACAAAAACTAGCAATCATTGAAGAAGCACAAAATGGCATCGATGAAGCTTCAGTTAAAACACCTCTAGTATGAAGGTTTAGCAAAGACTATGTAAAATCACATCAAACCCCACCAAACACTTACAAGTTACAACCAATCTTTCCCATTCAATTGATTTTCCATTGGGCTCAGCCATTGAGGTCCAGTGGTCCACCAAATGCTATAATAGATGCCACAAAAACAAGGCTAATTCTAATACCTTGTGGCTTGTACTAATGGCATAACATGACATCAATGGGCATAGGCAACATAAAAAAAAAAAAACTCGACAAAAGCAACAACAAAATTGCAGCTATTCCATAGATCTTCATAAGTAAAATTTTGGAGAAACAACAGCCACATTATCAATCATCCTCATCAAAAAATAGATTCCCTACCGAAAATACTCAGTTGATTTCCTGTGTATATATTTCCATCCTATGTGTTTGATTTGGTTTTGCAGTGGTAATTTGCTGAAGTAAATTTAATAATTTGAAGCACTTTGCGTGCAAAAGTTAGAATGATACGGTCCATAAGGAAGCAGGGGGCAATGACATGCACTTCAATATATCGGTTTTACTACCTTTGCAATTGTTCCCACAAACTAAAGCTACATATAATGAACCTTTTCTTTATATAGCCATCTGTCAGAAAGATGAACCATCGTAAAATTCTTTACTAAATTAACATGCAAAATCAACGTTCTAAAATTTAAATTCAGATATAATGAAAAGAAATTTTTATCAAATTATGGGTTAATAAAGCAAAGCAAAAAGTTAAAATGATGGAGACTGAAATAGAAAGGCAAGTGTGAAAGATAAGTAGAGTGCACCAAAACTCCTCCTTTTGGAGTATTTAAAAACACAAATGACATGAGAAAAGAGGATTGGTCAATCAGTGTTAAGAAGGACATTTTCTAATATAGACTGTTTGGGAAATTGCAACTTTCCAACATCAACTGATTAATAATTTCAAAGCAAGACACCCAGAAAATTTGAAGCATGGACTTACCACGCTTTCAGGAACTCCTGGAGGCGGTAAAGGGAGGTTTTTGGGTGGAGGACCCAAAAGATAAGATCTCTTGTCAAAACGCCATTCTCCAATCTTCCCATATGTCAGCTCCCCCTGGATGAAGTAATAAGGAGTAGATAACTTACGCATACAACAACTAAGCATGCAAGACTCACATTTTATACATGGACAGGCATAAGCTAAACTGCAAAAGTAATACTAACCACAGAAATATAGTTTCTCTACCTTATTTTCACATCATTCTTGCATTAAGGAGAATGAACTCACCTTCATATTATAGTCACATCCATATGTATAGTGGATGATAAACTTATTCTCAACATTTAAATCCCAAGGTGGCTGAAACATTCCAATGATGCATGTCATGGACTTGTGTATGAATTCCTTAAGTAACAATTACAAAACAACACAAGCAATTCAAACCTGAAGCATAAAGTCTTTTCGAAGATTATGCTTTACACCATGCAATGCAGATGCCACAGCATAAGCATACCTTTACTCAACAGACAATCAAAGCAGCAGAAGGTTAGACCTATTAGTACAGACCAAGGTCCAGGAAAAATTATAAAATGAAAAGAATATCAGTAAATGATAAACAATAAAAAATGAAGCCGCCGAATCTTGAATTTCTATGGTAATACTCACATTTCAAGCACCCATCCAAAAGCTTTATCAGTCTCTGGATCATCTTTCATTCTCAATGAAATATTTACCCATGTGGGAGCTATTTCCTCCATCAAAGACTGATGATAAAAAAAATTCAATGCCTTAAATGAAAGAATATGTTGCTTATGGGAAAAAATCACGAAAATCTGATAATAGTTGTAATAGTAACCATTAAAGCTATATGGGTCACAGTATAACAACTATAATCAATCAAGCACAGATGCAAACTATTGAGACTTACCTTCTTAATGATTACAGGAGAATTGCCAATTGGATCAACATCAGTAACAGGACCTTTTTCCTCAGGATAGAATTTCCTGATTATTTTTTCATTCTCAAATGGTTTTATATAGAAAAATGGAAATGCTGTGGGCAGGGTTCCATGAGCCAAATTAGGCAAAGGATTTACAAATATGTGGTCAGGTTCTGCCATCAGAATATATCTGCACCAATCATAAAATGTGCTGCCTCTTAGATTTCATTATTGGAGAGCATAAAAATTGTAGAAAACCAGAATTAAGACACTTACTCTTCCTCAATATCTGCTTTCTCCAGCCACTGAACAAAAGCCCATGGTCTATTTAGGACAATATAACCCTGCACCAAAAATAAATGGACATAAATTTTGATGACAGAATGAATTGATGGGAATAATACAGAAAGATCACAAACAATGACATTCATGATAGAGTTGATAACTATCAACAGTGTAGAACATGTTAAGTCAACAAACATGCCACTGGACAGCATGACTGCAACCAAATATGAACCTAAATCTAGGTTATTGAAACTCATTGCTCAAAAGCAGCTTATTTGGGCATACACTTATTGAGACTTGTGAGTTCACATACTAATCTCAGCTAAGAGAGATCCCCTTGGCTGCAAAACTTCAACAAATACTACCGGTACACATTTGACAATTTGGAATATACACACAGTAAGATGCCCAGTAAACGGAAAAATACTCACTCTTTTGCTTTTGCTCTAACATTACCTTGCTTAGAAAAAAAATATCAGTAACAAGGAAGAGAGACAGTAGAAAATCAAAATCACTAAGATATTGTCTGTGTTACTAGGTAGGCATACAAGGGAGACAAGGATGGAAACTGATTATTTCAGAAATAAAGAAGCAAAATAAATAACTGCAACAGTTCTTATTTCATCTCTATTCCCTGTTTTCTCTGCGTGCATAAACCTTCATTATTTGACAGGGACAATACAATATGCAAGGCTAATGACATGTAGAGCCCACCAAGGTTCATATAATGACATGTGGTAAAGTGGATCATAGTCTTTTATAGATGGACATTAAAAACAATTAATATGTAACTTAAACATTGCACTATGGACGAGTCCCCAGAGGCTTTGCTTTTTTCTTAAACCAAGATGATGCTATGTTATGGATGTGATTATACCATAAATGCTCAAAAAATAGCTGCATATTAACATATTATCTTTCTGCACTTCAGTTTCTGTTGTCCCCACTACACAACCATTTTTTTGCATCAGACCTTAAACAGTAGCAACAAAATACTTCGATATAAAATTGACAATCACCATCAACAATAAAAAGATTAATTTGGTGACAAGAAGAAAAAAATAATGGAAATGACTTTTCAAATCCAAAAAACTAGCAGCAACAACAATCATTAGTACTACTACATTATAAGGCAGACCAAATGCAGAACACCAAATAGTTAAAATAACCAGTGCCATAATAGTCGAGGAAGCATGCAAGATATTCAAACAAAACCATCATATAAACCAATCCCATTTCCCTCTAAACACATCTCATTGCATTTGCATCAAGTGAAGAGAAATATCCTCCCTTTAGAAAAATAAACTCTTATTATGTATGATGAGGAGAACATACGTCATGGTAACAAATAACGATCATTCTGTGAATTCTTTTAGACAACATATTTCACAAATAAGTAGCAACAACAAATTAAAATTTAAAACATATTACTTCAACCAAACAATCATCCCCATTTCCCCCACCCCAAAGTTGTGAAAGGTGGCTTACTCTGTATGTCAGGATTTGTAAATTTGCTATTGGGTCAGAAATTCACCAAAAAAAAAAAAAAAAAAAACGCAAGTTTAAAAGGGCTAAAAAGATACAAATTCTGCAGGGGGTAACAGAAAAACATTTACCTTATCCAAGCCCTCAGGAAGTGGATCAACCACAAAACTAGGAATCTCATCCATCAGCTGGTCTGACCTTCCAGAGTGCAAAATACGCATGAACTTCCCCATGTCTGATCCAGGCATGTCCTTCACTTTCTTATACCAATAGTACATAATCCGGCATTGCCATTGATTGTAAGCAGCATCGGTTGCCGTCATGGCAACATGAAACTTTGAATTAGTCTTTTCTGACCTCATCATTTTTCTATTAAAAGATTCCAACCCATCTGCCTTATGGTCCATGATCATAGCTACCAAATTATAAGTGGCAAAGGAAAACAGAAGCCCCATGAGCAGCAAAAGCAGTGACTTTGCCCGTCCCATGCTTTTTCTCACAACCATTTTCAAAATCTTCACCTATTCAAATATGAATTCTCAGAAACCCCCAGAAACCAACCCTTTTAAACCCCCACTCACACCACTTTAGTCCTTCAAAATCACAACTTTAGTGCATAGCAATAGCCAACAGACACAGACAATCCTTTAACCGTTTGCTTCACACACAAAAAAACCTGCATCATAACATAAAGTAGTTAACGTGCCACGTAACTGCAACCAATGCAATTTAAAAAAAAAAAAAAAAACAAACAAACAATAAAAACCACTACATAAAACCCCAGAATCTGAAACGCATAAAAGGTGAAAACGCATGCTTGAACATGAATGAAGGAAGACTCACGTAAACAGATCTGAACTTGCACCGCAATTCAGGGCTCCCCAAATGGGGAAGACTTTGGAGGAAAAAAGGTAAAGGGGTGGATGTGGAAAAGGGATTTGTGGGGGGGTTGACTTTTCAATAACGGGTGTAAGTAGCAAGGAAGGCACTAGAAAACGCGGAGGTTTGAAGGTGGAAGAGACTGAGATGATGAATCTGAGTGTGTATTGTATCTGTTGACTCCAAAATGGAAATAAAATTAAAAGGAAAAAAAAAATGAGAGTGAAAGGGATGATATATGACGATGGTGCGGTTAGTGCACAAAACCAAAACGAAAAGGAAAGAAGAAAAAAAGTAAATAAAGCTTTAAGAAAGGCTCTTCATGGGGATGCATTGGACGCAAATCCCGGTTTCAGAGACATTCTCATTTGCCTCCATCTCAATGAATATTCATGCAAAAGGCCACTCCAAAACCAAATCCAAAGAGATGCACTTGCCATCCACAGGGCATGTCCTTTTCTATCAATGTTGCTTTTCCTTTTGTTTTAGTGAATAATAAATATATTTTTTGTCCTCGTACAATTAAAAAAATGTTCAGATTTGGTCCTCATTTAGATTTAGGTTCGTATGGCAAAGTTTGATAACTCTAATTTATTGTGCTCTATTTTTTTTATTATTGCAAGTGACTTTTCATATGAAAAGAAATGTTTTTTTTTTTTTCCTTGGGGATACCCCTTGTATTATATATTAGAGTATCAAACTCACTCGATCATAAATCTTATTTATAGTATATAATTTTTGTTGATTCAAAGAGATTTTGACACACAAAAATAATTAAAAATAAATTCTTCTAATAAATATATTATTTCTCACACATATGAATGCAGGACAAATCTACTTGGTAACTCAAGGATCTTATTCAACCGATTTTCATCAAAATTATAAAAATAATATATAAGTTTTGATTTGTTGAATAATGAATTTCCATTTTTGTTTTAACCTTATTAAATATTAGTTTATTGATAAGTAATTAAGGGATTGAACATTAAAGTTAAAATTAAATTGTTTGAATAATATTTGAATCTGATCTTTAATAAAAAAAATTATTAGACTTTATTTATTTTTTTATTAAATTTTAGGTTAATCATAATTTTTTTTAATGAATGAATCGGTGGTTAATGATTAAGAAGAAAAAAAATCCTTTGATGGATTGCGTGTGACTCTTTTTTTTGTTGAAGATCCTTTTGTGAACTGTGTGTGACGCTTCTTTTTTTTGTTTCTTTTTTTTTTGTTCAATATGGGAAATTATAAGTTTAAATGTATATTAATTGAATATAGAAATCCACTATATGTCCGTAGTATATTATTAACTGAAAATGGTGCGTATTTTTTTTATCAATTGAAAATGATGCTTATATTTCTTTAGTATGGATTATCAAAATAAGAGTGCTAGAAAGAGGTTATAGTTAATGAATTGTTCTAAACAACAATAAATAATTAACAAGTTTTTTTTTCCATCTTAAATTAAGTTCCCTATATAAAATAGTTAGCATTTTCGTTACCAAAAAAATACTTAACATTTTGAATTATCCCATTGTAAGAGTTTTTTTATCCAAAAACTAAATAAGATTTTTATATAAAAATTAATGTCCATATAGGAAAAATTTGTTGGCCCGCTAACAGCGAAGGCTATCCTATCGTTGCATGCAATAGGACCTTATATCATTCAGTAAACTCTATGAATTACTTAACATTATAAGTTTATTAAAAATATATCATGTAATTTCAATTTTAATTTAAACAATAAATCTTTATGTATTACATCAAATTGAAGATATTTTAAAGATAAATTTAAAACTATTGTAATCTTAATTAATCTTCATTTAAATTTTCAATTTTAAAATAACATATCAATTAAGATTGTATGTCTTTATTTAAATAATTTATTTCCCTTCAGAAAAAAATTCATGATTTTTTCCATATTTTAAAAATCCCATCTATTTAATTTATTCTTATATAATAAAATAAAATAATTATTATTAACATTCAAAACTTATATTTTTCTCTTTAATTAATTTTTATTATAAACTTTAAAAACATTACTGTAAATGAGAAACTAACTAATACCGATAACATCAGCCATCAGGTAAGTAACTTTTACTGAATTCTCATTCATCTAAATTTTAATTGTCAGGATTTGCTACCAATTAAACCAGTTTTAAATGCTATTTGCCTATTTGTCTTACAAAATTTAAAAATAAGTATAAGAAAATAAAAAATGAAAATGACAAGTTTTAGATAATGTATATTCAATTAAATATAATATTAGTTAATCATGCAAAAGATCAATAAGTATTATCCTAATGCTTTTACACTGAAGAGTATAAAATAAAGAATGAAAGATAAAAAGTATATAAATAAGTTATAGTAGGAGTCACATTATATTTTGTACGTATTTTTATTTCTCTCTACATTTTTGGTATACTTAATAAAATAATTAACTGATAAAATTTAGATTTTAAATTCTTTAAAAAAATCCTTAAGAAAATTAACTACAAAAAATTAAAGTTGAAAGTAAAAGACAAATTTGTTTAGTCAAATATATTATTAATTAGGGGTGTAAGATCTATTTGAATAAATATTATTTAAGTACTACTTCCATCTACACCAGTACGAATAAGATTAAAAAAATGAAAAATTAAATAATTACTTATATTATGATAAATTATGTAGCTACTTTTTCCTATATTTGGAGAATGTCTATTCAAATTATGGTTACCAAAAAATCATTACTTAATATACATTTAATACAACCTCTTAGTTAGATACGCGTGCATTCGCACAACTAAATATACATTCAAATATTCAATACAACCTCTTAGTTTGTTTCTATACTTGCTCTAGTACGACATATTTATATGATTATTTACTTAAAAATAAACAATAGATAATATGAGATAGAACCAAACAATTGGACTAGAATGAACAATAAGAGGCATTTTTAAATATATTTTTTAAAAATAAAATGATAGTAAATGAAATGAAATAGTTTAATATTTAATGATTTTTTTTACAGTATATCATTTTTAAATTTATTTTAAAATTGAATGTAAGTAATTTGATGTAATATTACGTCATGTTTAAATTATAATAATTTTTTTTAGAGACCACATATATCATTTATGATAGGACCACTCTCTGCAATAAAATTATACCTCCAAATACGTAATGCAGTTGCATAAACACACTATAAGTGTTATAAGTCAGTTAGATTCTAGGTTAAATTATATTTTTGGTTCCTATATAATTTTTAATATGTAATTTTTGTCTCTGAATTTTTAATCTATATAATTTTTATCTCTCAATTTTTAATTATGCAATTTTATTCTCCAAATTTTGTAAAATTCATATTTTAGGTTCAACCAGTCTATCTACTTACTATTAACCCAAAATAAGAATTAATCCCTATTCGTTTTCGATGATGACTATTTTATTTTTAATTTTTTTCTCTAAATTATACCACAGTATTTAAAATTATATCCACAAATTAAAAAAATAAAATCAAATTACGTAATACCTTGAAACTTTTTTGAAAAAAAATCAAAGCTTAATAAAATCAAATAATTAAAAACATTAATGACCAGTTAAAGATCAAATCTAATTTCTCAATTTTATGATTATAATTTATTATCATTATATAACTAATTATTTATATCATATAATTTAATTAATTTTCAAATAATGATAAATATATATTTTTTGTTTGAAATATTTTATACTTTAAAATAGTTTTTAAAAAAATAAAAAAAATATTGTTTTTCTCTTCAAATAATGTTTCTCGCTTAATAAGTATGAATCTAGAAAATTTAGGCAAAAATTTAAAAATAATACAATTAAATTATTTAATTGGAAAAAGGGGGTAACTGAAAAAATATTTAGCAAAATGGGGCAGTGAAACACGCTCATCTGGGGCGTGTTTCACCAGATGGCGCCACGTGGCAGGCTGAAACAGTGTCCTAGGGTTTTCGCGGTATTTTCGTAAATTACGGAAGGTCGTAACTTTTGACTGGAACGTCCGATTGACGCGAAACCGGTGGCCACACGCTCGAAATTGAGAGGAGAAGGCCTGGGCAAGTTCCTGAAGGGTTTATGTTTTAGGGTTTCAGATTTTGGATTTTGGGTATCGAATTTAGGGTTTGGGATCTAGGATTTAGGGTTTAGGGTTTCAGATTTAGGTTGATGAGTTTCAGATTAGGTTAGGGGTTTATGTTATGATTAGGGTTTCAGATTTTGGATTTTGGATATCGAATTTAGGGTTTAGGATCTAGGGTTTATGGTTTAGGGTTTCAGACCTAGGGTTTAGGGTTTAGGTCCGATGTTGTGATTAGGGTTTAGGTCATCGGTTACAGACTTAGGGGACTTAGGGTGTATGGATTCTGGTCTAGGGTTTAGGTCTAATGTTTTGATTAGTGTATAGAGCTTGGGTTACAGACCTAAGGTTTATAGATTCTGGTTTAGGGTTAGGTTTGATGTT
>PYAF01003600.1:351406-362186 GCA_007407185.1 Glycine tomentella
AACATCGGTTTTGTTAAAATTCTTAAGAAAACCGATGTTAAGTTACTTTGTTAACATCGGTTTTCCAGGATTTTAACAAAACCGATGTTAACAATGTCCTTTTAATTACAAAATTGCCACCGCGTTTTCGTCAACATCGGTTTTATGGATAACCGATGTTAATGTGGCGATGTTAAAAGCTATTTTTGTAGTAGTGATTATACATGAATTTTGATTTTGGTTTCCCACAATTCTTTATTTTCTTTTTGGAATATAATACAGAGAAGTGTGTTGTTTTGGTTATTGATGATCGTAATGTCAATCTAGTTGGAATTACATTCTTTAATATGCTCTAGTACATCTCCTGATTTTGATTAAATAAATAAATTTGGAGTGTATGAGTAGATAAAAGAGGGACAAATAAAAAGGAAAAAAATAGAAGGGAAGAGAGCAAATGAAAAACATAAATCTTCCAAGGGTACAAAGAATTTTCCTATAATCAAGTATCTCTGGCCCTCACAAAATTACATGAATTAACAAAGGACTTGGAACTCATGATCATTAATTATCTATAACTAACTTATCTACTGTAATGATAAGATAATTAGTTTCTTTGCTCTATAATTAAAAATACTCTAGAACAACTTACACAAGTTTATTTTTTCATCCCATGACTCAAACTTGTATTAACTTGAAAATTGAAGTCCTAACTTTACTATTCACAACACCAAAATTAAGAGTCTTAAAGGATTATTATATTCGGATTCATATATAAGCAAAATTAATTACTAATTAAGAAAGTTAATTGACATCATTTAATTCTACTAATCTCATATAAAAAATAAGATTATTGGTACAATGCCTTTATTGGAACTTGATATTATGAATAAAAAACAATCTTTGAAAATTGAATTGCAATTAAATAAATGATATGTTACAAAAAAAATATAATCAATTAGAGTGAATTTAGTTCGATTTGCTTATTTTGAGTTCAACCTATAAAGTGATTTTTTTGCTTACATTTAAGTCCGGAAGTACAAAATATGCGACCATTATCACTCTTAAGAATAATGCAAAACAAACTACTCATCAATGCCTTTTGATTAAGAGAATACAGGACACGCCATCAATGTCCCTACATCCTACATTCCTACCTTGATTTCAGTACTTTAAAATTTATCTTCTAAGTGCATGTTTGGATTTTAGTTCAAAATGCAGTATACAAATCCCAAAATAAATCTAATGGTTTGCAAACTTAATTTTGTTAAAAGAAGAGTCTGGATGCTTTTGCAAACTTCATTTTGCACCAAACGTCTGTTTGCAACTAAAAAACAAACATATACTACATCTTCCTTTTCTTCAATCTCTCATTTTTTGCACTATTTTTTTCAACTTAACCCTGGAGAAAATCTCCATGCAACCTTTCGGATGCCATCCATTTGTTTGATGGATTCATCAAAACCCCCCAAATGTTGATGATTGTTTTTTTTGTTATCGATAGAAATCAAAGATAATGATAAATGATTAATAATAACTAACAGATTCTATTTAATCAATTGAGTTAAATTCGTTTCATAAATGCTGATAACCATGAACAACTTTAACAATTTACTTGAATTCAAAACGTTAAATTAACAATCTAAATACCCCTACGTGTTTTAAACCTGTTAACTATATAGCAGTACATCTCTATAATAGACAATTCCTACGTGTTTATCAATTATTAAGGACATCTACGAGAAATTTATTTGATCTTATGAAAATAAGATGTGACTCTCATGAGTAATGAGTTATCTTTTAAACTAGTTTTAACAAGTTTTATGACATCAACCCTTATACAATAAGAGTTTATTGAATTAATATTTAACTATTTATTTATCTCATTATATCGATCTGAATAGAATGTTCCGTGAGAAGCACTAAAAAAACTATATTAACAGTGGTAGTGGACACAACCGGCCATGTCTATACAAGAAGCAATATATAGTAAAAATTAAAATCTTAATTATGCAATTTTTTTATAATATATTATTTTTAAATATTAATGATAATTTAACATTTGTATTATTGAAATTATCTAGATATAAAAATTAATTTCTATGAACATGAACATTTATAAAATAATATACAGCATTACTCCTTTTGATCATTTGAATTTTGAACTAAATCAGATGTTTCCTACACATGTTAATTCTACTTACAAACTATCAACACGTACGGTTCGTGTATATATATAGAAAGTTTGGTAATTCAACCATATGCCTTCTATTCTCCAACATGCAGAATTAGGGTGGGTTGACAACCTTACTTACCTGCAAGTTAGATTTTGCATGACCCCGATGTTTGGGACTTATTCACTTGTGCTCCACATCCTCCTGGTACCAGCTGCATTTTAGGAGTATTCATACTAATAGCATGACCAGGTAGCTTATGTCCCACGTTTGCCCTAACCTCTAACCATGACCACTACCACTGCTTGCATCTAAGGGTGATCATGAATTCATATGATGCCAGGTGATAGAGTATTTTTTTTTCTTCTTCAACTAACATTATGATAGGATCATTTATTTGAATTTGTTCAAAACTCTTGATAATATATAACACAGAATTAGGTAATTAAACTTAATTTATAAACGGCGAAAACAAATTAGAATACAAGATCTTATGCAAATTACCTCTCACCAATAGTTCAATCCTAATTAATGATTCTAATACATCAATTTTAACAAAAGATTTTTTTTTATCTTAATTCTCCAATTTATTAAGAAAACAAGACTCTAACTAATCAAAAATTCAACTAAAAGATCAATAAAATTTTCGTCAATAATCAAACTTAAATATTACTTCAAAGATTTAATATTAACTTCAACACATTAATCATTTATATTCAATCACTTGATTTAACACTGTGTAAAACTAAATAATACAATAAAAAATGTATATATAAAACTTAAACTAAGGCTTAATATATATTTGAAAATAAATAAAATGATTATAAATATAGTATTATATTATGTAAAATACTACAGTACCTTTTATCTGCTATAAATAATTATTCAAAAAAAATTATATATACTCTTTAAAGAATATAATACATTGAATTTGACAGGGACAAACCAATTCACCCTCAAATTACATCGGATGTAATTTCTAAAATTTGATCTGTCAAAAATCTCCAAATCAGATATTGATAGAACGGAATATACCCCTAGTTGCATGTACCTTATTCCAAACATTCCTATGAGTACTCTTGATTGATTACTCAATTACATTTACTGAAGCTTAATTATTTGGGCTTTGTGTCTATATAAATACATTTCTATCGTTGTTCCATCGCTCTCCATCGCGATCCACTCCATCATTGCACGATGGGTTTCTTCCATATTACCAACATGTAGGGTTTCACCAAGTTAATTAGAATAATTTAGCATTTTCAAATTAAATTTTGGCTAACCTTGCCAGTAAGGGATGACTAATTAATTGGTGGGATTGAACAATCGTACGCGATTGACAAAAATGGGTTCAATTCTTAATAGTTCTAGCTAGCTATTAAAACATTTTGCGAAGGAAATTGAGATGGGAAGAGTTTGCATTCTCATAAACAATATTTTCAGGAATATTACGACTAGTTAGGTAAAATATATAAGTGTTTTAGAATTTTAAACTTCTAGAAATATTTTTCAAAGTTTAAAGGACCAGAGAAAAAAGTGAGAGTGAGAAGAGAAGTTAATAGTTCAGATATGAATATTTTTGTCATTGTTATTCAAAATAGGATTGCCTTTCACAAAAATTTATATGATTTGTAAAATAAAAATGTCAAGTTGTTTTATTCAAATACTTAACTTCTCTCGATATCTTCTCTAAAAAAAAAAAATACTTAACTTCTCGATCTTGCATGTCAATGGAAGAGAAGTTGAGTTTTGGAATATAATAATTAACCTGACATTTCTTTTATACAAAAAAAAAAAAAATCCATATCCACATACATATGGGATAAAAGAAATGAATAAGGATAAAAGAATAGAAACATAATACTGACACGGGGTTATTCTTCTCTTTCAACTTCTCATTTATCTCGTATATATGTGAGTATGAATACTTATACTTTTACCATTCTTACTCAATTTATCTCTCTTTTATTATTATTTTTCTCTAATTTTCTTTACCTTTTATACATACCCCCATAAAATAAAGTGCAACTTGAATATTTCACAAAATTCTCAGTTCTTTTGTAGAAGGTAACATGAAAATCAAATCATGAACCCGTAGTCCGTAGACATTGGCACTTGGCAAGTTGTCTTTCTTGTAAACTAGCTCTCTTTTGTATTTTTATCCCTTGTAGCTTTGTACTGGTACACCCTAAATTAAGTTTATCACGAGTAAGAGAGATATGAACATTTTCAAACCCACTTAATTATAAATTAATAATGACAGTTGTTAATCTAATATTTTTTTACATATGAGAATCAAAGCAAGAACCAAATAACCAAATAACCACAGTTTGTTTGTCATCCCCATAAAATCCCACTCACATTAACATTTATTGTCACACTCACTCTCTCCTTCCCTCTTAGACTCATTGGGTAGTACGAACTAGAAGTAACCATGTCCGGTCATCGACGCCAACCCTCCCAAGCCCTTCCGCCGGACCTCTTCGCCGCCGACGACCTCACTAAGCCCTTTGACTTCACACAAATCATCACCGAAGAAACCGGAACCGCCGCCGCTGCCCAAGCCTCACGCATTCAGACCCACCAAGAGATCAAAGACTCTCCTCTCACCGCCACTTCTCCGGGGAAGAGCAAGGCGCCGCCGGCAACCAAATCGGCTTGAACCACCGTATGCATCATGAGTCTGCTCCTGCCTCCTGCTGCTGCATTTTATGTCTGTCATTTTCTGTTTTTCTGTTTTTCTTTTTTCTTTTCTTTTTGTTTGAAATAAAAATGTTAAGATGACAGCAGAGAAAAGCTCAAGGCATTGTAACGTGGTTTTCTTCTTCTTCTTCTTCTTCTTCTTCTTCTGTGTTTGAGAAACTTCCTTTTTGTTAGAGCTTGGAATGTGAGGTTTTGTTGTGATTTGCTGACCCTGCCTGTTTCTATTTGAAGTTTCAATCAAGATTTTTTTTTTTTTTTTTTTTTTTTACAAATAGGTCTTACATTTTCATCCTCATCTCCGCAGGTTTATCGTTTTTCCTTCTCTTTTTTAAATACTCGTAATGCAGATCTTTTAAATACACTATTTTTTATTAAAAAAATTATAATTTATATGAATCTTAAGTCTTTATATAAGGATTCTCACTCATATCTGTAGTAAAATGTGTTAAAAGGACTTATGTTTTTCTAATACATGTGTTAAAGTTAGAGGTTTGGATCTGAAATGTGTTGTGAATTATTGATATTAATAATGTTGTGAATATTTCAAATATAATTACAATATAAATAAAAATAACAAAATAATATTAAAATAATTTTTTAAACTCTTATTTTTTTAAAAAGACCTAATATAAAAATAAAAATGTCTTACAACATAGTTTTTTTAATAAAAGAAATTAAAGACACTTTACATGTTAGCAATGGTTAAACACTATTTATGCATTTAAAATTTTAAATAATAATAGATTTATAATATTTTTTGGTACAAAATAAACCTAAAAGTATTAAAAAAAATTCACATATATTACAAATAATAAATAAGATTATAAGAATGTGGGATATGAATATGCACTTTTATCATACATTGTGTTTTGGTGTTGTTTACAAGTATGGAAACTAGACTTTATTATACATTTTTTTATGGATATATTATATATCTTATTGTGGGTTTCAATGTGATTTAAAATTTTATTTATTGTTCCTAATTACTAAGCAAGCCAAATATTTATTAAATACAAAAAAAAGCAAAAACCAGGCATCATATTGTAATTTGAGGCCACTAAATTAAAAAGGACATTACTCTTAACCTCATAAAGTTATATGTCACAATTTATTGATCGAAATGACAATTACTTTTGTTTTATTTAAAATTCAATTATTATAATTATTTATTTACTTCAGCAACCAAATAATTTCAGTCTCCATATAGCCACTGATGTAGCAACTAAAGTGTATTCTACCGTCACTTCAAAAAAATATGAAACAAAATTAAGTGACTGAATTAGAGACAGGCGTCACAGCGATTGAAATAGCCACTTTCTTAATTAAAAAAAAAAGAGTGACTAACTTAGAGATATAGATTACGGTAGCCCTTTGCCAAGAAAAGTTACCAAACAACAGACGAATGAGTATTTTAAATTAGCAACTGTTTAAAGTTATTGATTTAGTTTTTGGGACATATTTTTTCGGTCTCTAATTCCGTCACTAATATGTAATTTTTTAAATGTTAGAGACTGATTCCTCAGTCGTTAAATGACATTTTCTTTTTGGGACATTTTTTCATTTTTAAGGACATGATTGGATAAATTTTTTTATAAATACATATAAAAAGATAATAAGAAAAAAAAACTTCTTTAGAAGCTAAAATTAACTTATGCGTAAACTAATTTATAAAAGTTCTTCCATATTAACTTCTCCAAAAGTTGATTCTCAACTTATACATAAGATCATTTAGTTTATGAAGAAACTTAGACATATTTGGATAATCTTATCCTAAAGCAATTATAGGAAAAAAATGAAATAAAACTTCTCTATAAGGTCAAATTAACTTATGCATGTTCTAATTACTCATCTTTTAAAAAACTTATATAAGAGAGCTTTTACAAATTAATTTTTGCCTATAAGCTAATTTTAACTTATTTTTTCTCCTAAATATGCTTATAGATAAGTTTATTCAAACATACAATTATGTTATTTTTCTTTCTTATTTTCTTCTCTTATAAGTGTGTATGGATAACTTTATCCTAATTCTAAAACAAAAACAAAGAGTTGAATTGAAAAAGTCTTGATCCAACTTAGTCATTCAAATCTTTATTTTTTGAATTATTAATTAGTATTCGTAATATTATTATTTTTATAAAATATAATATGATATTGTTAAAATATTTTGATCGTTGTTTCAATCAAAATATTCTTTATTAATTCTTTTGCAGCAAAGATGTAGGTGTCAACATAGTTGAGATGTATATCCTCATTGTTATGCATCAGCACTCCATTTTGAAGAAGAAAAATCCTTTGTCATTATCTTAACGTTAATTATTAATTAGAACTTTTTTTTTGTAATTTCAAGTATTAAGACAATTATTATTTTTAACGTTAGCTACTAAAATAATGATGAGCATTTAGTAGCTTTTGACATAAAAATAATATTTCTTCGATTTTAAGACTTAGGTTAATTAATACTCGTCACTTAAGAGATTAATTTAATGTATCACTGGAACTTTTCAAACAGAGCAGAAATAACGACAACAAGCTCTAACATGAAATGTGATTCGAGAACAAGATTGACAAACACATCGACACTGGAAACTGTACACAACATAATGGCAAAATAAACTAGCCACTAGCCAGAGAAAGCCTTTAGCAAAGAGACACCCACCATTGCCACCAAAACTCCGCCGATTAAGAACTCTAAAAATTTCATGTAAAAAAATTAGGGAACTACATGATTGAATCCTATAGAAAATATGTTTAATTATTACTCCTTGCGTGAAGGCACACGGATACATAGGTAAAAGCATAAACGATAAGTTTGTTATTGTATTATTCAAATCACATAAAGTCGCAAATGAAGCTTTTTGATCCCTCCTTATCAATTGTCACCTTGATTGGTGGGGTTGTTCCAATAGAGCATGTTCAAATCTGTAGGAGAAGTAGGGGGTTGGGCATTCATTTGAGACGAGGTTGAAGCTCCAACAGTGTTGTTAGCGATGCCATAATTGATAGCATTACTCATAATAGAAGCATAACGGTTAGCATGAGTATTATTTATAATAGGTTGAACATTTGGATTTGTGATGGGATACCCCACCTCTTGGTACTCATGCTCCTTAAGGAGTGAAGCCATAATATAGGATCTGTTTGGATACAAGTCAAAAGTGTTTTTGAGATTTTCCTACTGAAGATATAATATTTTTTTCAAAAGATAAACTCTCAAAAACACTTCTAGCCTAATATCTAAATAGACTCATACACAGGTTCTTCCGCAGCAATAAACTTGCCTCTAATAAGGCCAGCAAAGTGTTGAGGTGTTGTTCCCTTTGAGAGTTGAATGTTTAAGAAGGAGAAGGGAATGTTCTTGGGAGGTAAAAGTGAAAGGCTTTTTGGTGTAAAATCCCTTTAGGGTTCAATGGGAGGAACATATGACTCAGTGGATAACATAGATAGGTGACAACAAAGTTGATGATAGAGGTGATGATGGTGGTGGGGGAAAGGGAGGGTAGTTTCACAAAGAGGAAGAAAATAATTCAGAGATTGGGGGCACAATATGCAGGACGTGGTGTGAATCTTTTGTATCTTTTATGACAATTTATAGAGCAGTTTCAAAGATTGGATGATGTGGCGATCCACTTATTAGAATTTCATTTAGATGCACATTTATCTATTTTTAAGTTTTTTTTTTCTAAAAGTATCTCACAATTTTATGAAACTAATTTGTTGAATAATTAAATCATTAAAGGATTGTATTTTGTAGCAATTTTTTTGAACAATTAATATAGTGTTGTTTTAGATATTTTAGGGGACAAATTCACTAGTATTTATATTTTTTGTTTAAATATGTTTTTGTTCCATGAAAAATTTATGAATTTTGTATATGGCCTCTAATAAAAGAAATTCTTGAATTTTGATCGCTGAAAAATTCATGAATTTTATATTTAGTCATTGCCATTAATTACATTTTCTTTATTAAGGGTTCCATGTTTCATAGTTTTCTTTTGTCTCTGATTTTTTTTGGCCACAATTGTCGGTATTTTTCCATCAAATGACGACATTTAATTAAAAATATTATATATAACAATTTGTAATAATTAACTGAGACTTGGTGCCATGTTTTTCTGCTTAGTATGTTAAACGTTAAAGGTGGTTGACGGTGACGGGGTTGGGGCGATAGAGGGTATTTTATTTTCCAATTTTAAGCTTTCAATCCCATGCATTATATTAACAATATTATATCTATCAGTCTGTAATAAATTTTCTTGATCATTTAAAACAACTATTATTTTGTAACGTTAGCTACTAAAAATATCGCTCATTTAGTAACTTTGGACATAAAAAATATTTTTGAAACTTCAAGACTTAAATTAATTAATACTCGTGATTTAAAAGATTATTTTAATGTATTAGTGGAACTTTTCGGTCAAAGAAGCAAAGCGAACAAAATTGTAGCACGGAATTTGATTTGAGAACAAGACTCACAAATACATGCACTAGAAACTATGCTCATCATAACAAAATAAACTAGTTGAAGAAAATCCTTCAGCAAAGTGAAACCCACCATGGGCACACAGGCCCACTTAGTTAAAACTCTACAAACTTCATACAATTTTTTTTATACGATTAAATCTCAGAGAAAATATGTTTGTATAATTTCTCCTTGCTTAAAGACAAGAAAATACATAGATAAAAAAGCATATACAAAAACTCTATTATTGTATTATACAACACGTTTTAATTCACTCACATACTTTTTGATTTTTTTTATTATAGGACTGACGGGACTTCCCTATTTTTTTTATATAGTAAAGAAATCTGATTTTAAAGTGAATATTATGTTTTATTATATTTTTAATATATAATTAGTTTTTATTTCTTAATTTTTTAAAAAATTATAAAATCAATAATAATCTTATTTTTTTAAGAAATTTTATCTCTATTATATTTTATCAAATATCGGGCAGGTTCGTTACAAATTTTTTATATAAAAAGTAACTTTGATGTAAAATAAACTGATGATTATTTCTTTCTTTCTTATTTTAGAGATTTTAAAGTAGCAAAATCTAATTTATGTTTGTTTACAATCATAGAAAACATTTTTATTAAAGAAGCAACTAATTAAAAAAAACTTTTAAAACTGATATATATATATATATATATATATATATATATATATATATATATATAAGAAGAAGTGATTCTTTGACGAAAAATACTGTAACAAACAGACCCATAAATTTTGCAATTCTTTAATAAATGAATCATTATTTTATATGTTATGTGAATTATAAACATGTTTTATTTTAAACTGCAGGCTAAATGAGCCAACTTGTATATGAGCTGAGTTAAATGGGCTAATTTTTTAAAAAAATACAAATTAAATCAATATTTAGCAAAAGGGGGCAAATTGTTCAATATTTAGCAAACTGGGGCAATGGAACACGCCCAGCTGGGCGTGTTTAAACACGCCCAGCTGGGGCGTGTTTAAGCCCATGGTGACACGTGGCAGGGAAAAAATGGGGAATTAGGGTTTTCGCGATTTTTCGTAAATTACGGAAGGTCATAACTTTTGACCGGGACGTCCGATTGAGACGAAATCGGTGGCCACGCGCTCAAAATCGAGATGAGAAGCCGCTGGCAAGTCCCAAGGGGGACTTGCCCAAAATTTTTTTCCAAACGAGGCCTCTAAGTGCCTCAAAAATGCGATTTTGTCTTTCAACCTCCAAAAAATTGCTCGTTTTTTTATTTTTCATTTAATCAATTAGTGAATTGCATGCTTTTTTTTATTTTTTCAATTACTTCATTCAATTTCGAGCGCTTTGACATAAAATACGCCTACATCGGACATTCCTATAAAAAATTATGATTGTTTAAAGAATTTGCTTGACGTATATATATGGGTAGAAACAGGTCAGATCAGATGTCGTTAGGCCTGA
>PYAF01003600.1:362286-391874 GCA_007407185.1 Glycine tomentella
ATACGGCAAGCATATTTGTTGTTTCTTGTAGTATTGGATGGTAGGACAAATTACATATATAAGTAGAGATGGAAATGGGTTAGGCCACCTATCAGGGGCTTTTGGCTGACCTATTTAAGGCTAGGTTAAAGTTTTTTGAAAAACCTATTTAAATAAAAAGGTCAGACCTAAAAAAAACTATGATAGATAAATAGGGTAGACCAAGCTTTACATTTTTAAGCCAGGCCTAACGACATCTGATCTGACCTGTTTCTACCCATATATATACGTCAAGTAAATTCTTTAAACAATCATAATTTTTTATAGGAATGTCCGATGAAGGCGTATTTTATGTCAAAGCGCTCGAAATTGAATGAAGTAATTGAAAAAATAAAAAACAAGCCAAGCCAGGCCTAACGACATCTGATCTGACCTGTTTCTACCCATATATATACGTCAAGCAAATTCTTTAAACAATCATAATTTTTTATAGGAATGTCCGATGTAGGCGTATTTTATGTCAAAGCGCTCGAAATTGAATGAAGTAATTGAAAAAATAAAAAAAAGCATGCAATTCACTAATTGATTAAATGAAAAATAAAAAAACGAGCAATTTTTTGGAGGTTGAAAGACAAAATCGCATTTTTGAGACACTTAGAGGCCTCGTTTGGGAAAAAAGGGGACTTGCCAGCGGCTTCTCATCTCGATTTCGAGCGCGTGGCCACCGATTTCGTCTCAATCGGACGTCCCGGTCAAAAGTTATGACCTTCCATAATTTACGAAAAATCGCGAAAACCCTAATTCCCCATTTTTTCCCTGCCACGTGTCACCATGGGCTTAAACACGCCCCAGCTGGGCGTGTTCCATTGCCCCAGTTTGCTAAATATTGGGCAATTTACCCCCTTTTGCTAAATATTGATTTAATTTGTATTTTTTTAAAAAATCAGCCGAGTTAAATGGGTTGGTTCTCATCGAGCTCAAGCCCTCATCAGCTATCAGTTAAAATGGACGGTTCGCATATTGTAACCCGTATACCCACCTCCAATCACCACATGTTACTTTTTTTTTACAACCATTTACATGTGACTTTGGTATTAGTATTAATGGATAATATAAAAAGATAAAATTTTCTGTACAATACATCATGGAAGATCACCTTTTTCTTACTGAAGGAAGATAAAATCTTTTTAATTTTAAAAAATACGAATTTGTGTGTGAAAAACAAAGCAATTTAAGTAGTCAATGTTTGGTTTAAAATTACAAAAATATTTTTTTCAAATTTTAATATAAAATTGTGTTCTAATGTATGAATATAGAAAGATTTATTTTTTATTGACAGATATTAGTAATTAATAAGTTATAGTGAAAAGATTTAAACATATAATTTATTTATTACTCTAATTTTTATGTACTTTCTCAATTATCAAACCACCTTATAAGTCTGCTAATTTAAAAAAAAATTATTTTTAGAGCAAAAGTACTTTTAAGCTCCTAATTTTAATTGAGTTAACCAAATCTAGTAAACACATCTAATGTATAAAATAAAATAAAATGTGTATAATATCAAATAATGTATTAATTGTTTAATATTCAAATAATAAATATCAAAATATGAAAAATTTCTTATCCAAGGCAAGCATAATTGGGCGAACATTGTCCCATCCCATTCCCATCACTTGTCAGAAACATGACCTTTAAGTCTCACTTGATAATCACAATAGCCAATAGGCTTTCCTATATTACAAAGCAAACTTCTGAAAAATGGTCCTAATTAAGAGGACAAAATGTAATAATAAAGCAACCAATTCATAGTCAATATCAACAACTTCGTATGTGCCAGTTCCGAAGCCAATAATAGGCTTTGTTTGCTTGATCTAACAAAATTGACGCGTGTCGTATTTTCGTCCTTTGCACATAAAAACATGAATATGCTTTTTCTTCCTTAAGCAACACTACTACAGTAACCATTATCTCAACAACAACAACAAAAAATGTACAATTTCTTTAGCTGAAAACAAATTATGTATGATTGATGATGTGCCTACGTTTGATTATTGTTTCTTACCTAAACCTCACTAATTATTTTCCACTTAAATTCAGATGCAGTAACGTTGACAATTGTGACAGATTTTTTGCAATTTTGATTGTGCAAAAAGCAATAACGAGAACAATGTGGAGGTGGATTTTGGATTCCACATACTAGATTTCGTTGTCTCCTCTGAACTGTTTTCACGATGAGCTCCATATTGTGTTGACAAAATTGGTGAATCTGCCCCACCATCCACCAGAACAACAATAGTGAACAAAATTTGGCTCGGATTTCTTAGCCTTTGATCATGACATTAGTTTTTAATGGAAAATGTATATCGCATATTGAAGTAGAATGGTGAATATAGTTTAAACTCTCAGTCCTCTGAAGTATTAACACTGTGCCTTCTTGCAATTTAATTAGCCACACAAGTAATATAACTACTGCTATCAGAAATTGCACAAAATGGATTAATCTCATAAACAATTTTTTTTAATTAATCATTTGATCCTTACACTTTGTCTCATCTTTTTATTTAGATTTTATATCTAAAAATTCTCTGTTTTAGTCTATTTATTCATGCAATTTTTTTTTATGTTTTAGTAGTTCTCAATTTTCTAGCAATATAAAACTGCCAGAGTAGAAATATAAGAATTAAAACATAAAATAATTGTTCATATCATCATATGAAAACTAAAACATAGAATTTATAAATGTAACAATAAAACCCATATCCTCTTCTACCGGCTCAACATTGTTAATTGAGTCACATTAGGTTCTAAAAGAATAGCTTTTACTCTGCATATATCTAATCCTCTTTACAAGAGTTGCCATTTTTTAGTACATAAACATGCTTTAAAAGTCACTGATTTTAATGGTATAGTAATTGACAAAAACCTTGCCATCATTACACTATAGAAAACTGATGCATACTCATGAAGCATTTTTTGGGTTGCACAGCCATGAGTTAAGCAATAAACAAGACATCTAAAACAGAAGATTATTGTCATCACCTAAAGTGCAGGTCAAACAAACCAGGATTAACTAAAATCTTTAATAAATATCACCGAGGAAATTGAGGTAGGTACCTGATGCTATAATAATTAAATTCTGACAATCTCATATGCTTGCTATTTTCAGCACCAAGAGGGGTGATCAGAAGAATGCTCTACTACCATAAAACACACGTGATCCATCCTTTTTCTTATTATCAATTTCTAATTTGCTGCTGTCATGATTCTGAATCACATCACCATCACCATGATCCACTTTTTCAGGTTTGTCAAGGTCCATTGGGAGCTTCATTTTTGCCAAGGACTCAGTGAACTGCTGCATGCTCCTCATATACATGTCCACTATTTGTTTTTGCATAGCAGCTTGCTCAGCTTCTAAATTGATGTTCCCTAGTGGAGCTGAAAAAACTTGACCAAACTTTGCAGCTTCTGTGTTGTTGTTATTGGTTTTTTTGCTTTCCTTTTCCTTGCTTGAGAAGTTTGCATCTTTGTCATTTCTGGCATCACCTTCTTTCTTGGAAGTTGGGGTATCTGGACCAGCACCACAGTTTTGACTACCTTCCACAGTGATTGACACAGTGACAGAATTTGATGAGTCACCAGTGCTCAAATGGTTCTTTTTCTCAACTGAATCAGCTGAGTTTCTATCATCACTCAAGGTTGTGATGGTGGAGCCTAGGAAGCAAGAGTTCTGAATGCTCTCATTTGGAGAAATGGACCCTACAAGATTCTCATCTTGTGAACTCATAGTCATCTCATAATCATCAAGTTGAGGAGATGCACCAAGGTGAAGAAATGGTAGTGACCCTCCAATGTTGGACCTTGAAGGAGCAGAAGTAGTACCTTGAGAAGCCAAATTGAAGTACTCAGATACCATTTGCTGATTCTCCTTCACCACACTGATGTCAGGAAACTCAATTCTAGCATACTCAACTGGGTCCAACATAACTTTTGAGGTCTTTCTATCAAGCAAAATAACTTCTGATGATATTGATGAGTTCTTTGCTGATTCAGTTATCAAATTCACTGATGAGTTGATTGCCAAAGAGGGGTCCAAAGACAGTGTTAGTTGGACAGTTCCTGCAGGAGAGTGGAAAAGATCAGTGGAGGAAAGGCTGTAATCTTCAGTCACCTTTCCTTTTCCAGCAACTTGTGAAATTGGGACCAAAGCAAACCCCAAAAGCTGGTCTTCCATGTGAATCCTTGACCTACTAAACATCCAAACTTCACATTTCAGAACAGCATCTATTTGGGTGATCTTCATCCTCAAGTTTTCATTGAATGTTGGGTTTTTGCCACCTCCATTGATGATTCTTGTAGAGAGAGTCTCATCAGGGTTGTAAGTGAGAGAGAACTTAGCATACACATCCTGGTTGTCATAGATGCATATGTTATGAATATTCCTGGCATGATGGACAAAGATATCAAGAATCCCTGAGAACTCAGCTTCTTCATCTGCATGTGTCCTTGTGTTCAAATTTGGATTGTACCTGAAGCTGGAATTCTGAACACTCTGATTGAATGAATCCATTCCAAGTTCCAACCTTTGTTATGCCTTCGAATTTTGCTTTGCAACCAGCTAGAAGGTTTCCAAAATTAGGAAACACGAGAGAAAAAGAGTTGGTGTTGATATTTGGATCATCAATGATCACCTTTTGGATACATAAAAGACCAAAACAAAACAAAAAAAAAAAAACTTGATTATAAAACAAGCTAGAAATCAGTGGAAAGTAGAAAAAAAAAAGTATCTAAAGGATTAAACAGCAAAAGAAGAGGGTTTTCTCACCTAGTAGAATGAATGGCAACAAAAAGTAAAATAACCTGGCTCTCTATGTTGGGGTGAGTATCTTGTAGTTGAAGACATTTGTCAAATCAATCCATGAATTCAGGAACAAGCATGGATAAAGATAGAGAGAAACTTGGAGTTCAATGAAGTGGCTTGCTTTATGGAATGGAAGTGGGGTTTAAGGACCTTGTGGTAGTAGGTGAAAAATGAAGGATGAAGGATGAAGCATGGAAATGAACAGAGAAGAGTATTATGATGTACATGTTTGTTTGGATGCCACTTTTCTTTTGGTGTTGGGTTTGCTTTGCTTCACAATGCAGCTTCCATATATCTCTATTCTCTATCTAGTGCATAGCTTGCTCCACTGATGACACTAATGCTATTGGAGGACCCACTTGCCACCATCTTCATTATCACTCTCCCCCCTCTTCAATTGATGCTACCCTCAGCTTTCAGACAGCATAAATTGCCTTGTCTCTCAAGGGCTCAAAGCCAAATTGTACAAGCTAGTAGTAGTAATGGAGTGACTCATGCATTGTGGATATATATATAATCATGTCTTTCTATATTTTATGTTTTGGAACAAAAACAATTCATCTCCTATTGGAATCCGTTCAGGTCAAATCATGGAAATATTGAGTTACCAAGATAAGAAAAAATCTTTGTTTTAGTTTAACATTCTAAAATATACTTTATAATATTTATATATATCATGCGACAAAATACCACCATTAAACCCCACTAATGAAAGTGAGTGATTTCCCCGTATTTTGTATACTTTGTTTGAAAGGTTAGATCTTTCTTATTTTAACGACGTATTTTCAACATAAAACTGTGAAAATAACTAGTCCTGTTAAATTTCTCCTAATTAACCTATCTAATTTAATTAAATATTATCAAATAATTTAAAACTTCGGCGAGTTAAAAAGAAAACAAAAAATGTTGTGCTTTCTTGCTGCCTTTTTTTGACTGACTTCTTATGTTTAAATATGTGAATAGCTAATAAATGGAAGTAATTTCTTTTTAACTCGGACATTTTCAGTCGAGAACTAAAAACTTATCAAATGTTTAATGGAAGTAGTTTAGCTAATAAGAAATTAACTATTTTGTTTTAAAAACATAAATTCCATTCTCAACTACTAGTACGTAATTCCCCTTAGAAAGTTTTCATGTCCTAACTTTGATAAGGAAAGCTTTCTCCACAATAAACTTTTTGTAGTTAAAAATTTAAGGTAAGTGAGCAAGACAACGAGTTGTTGGAAATTCATTCCACTTTGTTAATTTGAATGATTATGCAAAAAGTTTACGTTGGAAGTCTTGGATTCAAGTCCGCAGCATGTGGTAGTGGTATATATGTGCAATGAGGGTAACACCAGAAATCATAACCTTTGACTGCTAATTTGCCTGTTTCTTTTCCCTACATGGAGCCATTTTGGTATATATAGCCTCTCTCTCTCTCTCTCTCTCTCTCTCTCTCTCTCTCTCACACACACACACACACACACACACACACACACACACACACGAAACACTACAAGCTCAAAAAGTTACCGAGTAAAAAAGAAAGAGAGAAACACAAAATTTAGTGGGAAAAAACTTCACATACTGTCAAATTGTTCACACACTCCATACATAGCAAGATAAGACGTCATGATATAGACTTCCCCATAATTTGTTAATTGTGTTATTTCCTTCTTCCATTACGTAGTGGATCACAACTGGTATCAATTTAGGCCTTCCTAACTACGTTGTAAGTTATAAGCCACAACCTAACAACATCCCCTCTCTTAGACTTTTGGTCCTCAGTGCCCTACCAAAATTGCAATTGGCAATCTACTTGCAATAATTTAGTTATTCTCGCTTTATATATATATATATATATATATATATATATATATATGTATGTATAAATGTACGACTATTATGGGAACATTTTTCCATAGTTTGCAATAAGAAGTTTTCTCAAGAATGGCAAAGTTTAAAAATAAAATAAGGAACAAAATCAAAGGAACGAAAAACAAAAAAATAAAATAGTCGTGCATTTTTCGATATCAAATCAGAATTGAAAAATACAGTAATTAGCTGTATTGAAAGCATTCATTTTGACAAAGGGGATTTATCATTTTGATATATTCATATCAAATCACTTAATTAATTCTGTTTAAAAAATCACTTAACAAATTTAAAAAATTGTACTCAATTATATTGTTAGATGAATGTTATGCAAATCTTAATTAGATAGAGAATAAATATAAGTTATATTTAATAGAAATTAATTACTTAAATTTATTAAACAATAATGGATGTTTTCTTAGCATTTCTTATTTTTATAATCTAATAAATGGAAAGTCTCAAGATTTATTTTTTAGGGGATTAAAATTTGCTTTCATTTTGTCATGTGGAAAATCAAATTGAATTAATATGTAAATCTCTAAATTTGAATTTTTTAATTAGATCTATAAGATTAGCATCAACAAAACTAAAAAGAGTTATGCTCAATGGTAATAGAAATTGTTATTAAGCATTTAGGATTAACTAATATATTTTACAAAGTATTGTTAAAACTTAATTTCCACTACCAAACGCCTCCTTCTTAAAGTGATCTATTAACTTGTTAATAAGGTATTTAAAAACAATTCTACCTAGTACTATATTGAAAAAGACTATATTAGCTTATATTCTACCATTATTTAATCACTATAGTCTAAAATCTTTAAATGTTTTTCCATCCCTTCAGATTTCTTAATATTATTAGAATGATGGTTTTTTATTCCCTCTTCTCTGCTCCGCTCCAAATATTTAAAATTTTAAACTTCTCTTCTCATTTCTATTCCCCTACAACCAAATGTTATGTTTCTTTTTTATTTGTTTTTTCTGTAATCAAATTAAGAGGAAGAAATAAAACAAGCCCGATATGATCACTTGTTGGGCTAAACCCATACACCTACAAAAACTGTTATAACTTTAGGCCGAACATTTTTTTTTGGATCTTGCTATTTACACCTCCTACTCCCCTTTCTACCTCTTAATTATCCATTATACCTTTTTTCTTAAAGAAGTACACCCCTTGTTCTTTTTAGAAATGTCTTTCTAGAATTACATATACATGTTTCAGAAATGTATCTCTAGAACTATAATTCATAGTTTCAGAGATATACTTTCAGAATCGATATATTTTTTTAATAAAATATCACTTAAGAATTAAGATGATTGACGAGAAATTAAAATCAATGATAAACATTTATCTTATACTCATGTTTGTTATTCTTATTCTCATCCTATCATTAATGTTCCTTAAATCTTATTCAAAATCTTATTTTCATCTTATCTTTATTATTCTCTAAATTCTAATTTTAAATTATTTACCATATATTCATTATATAATATTACGTTTTCATCATCTTTATATCATATTTTGTGGTTTCCTTCATTTGACACTATGTTTCAAGGTACATTAATCACTAACTTCATACATTATACACTTTATTTACAAAATAAAGCTTTTGAGGATGGTTTTTTTTCTTTAAGTGTATTCATTCATTTTTTAATTAAAGTCTACATCAATGATTCAGTGCCACACATAGTTAATGATGAACGTACCTTGAAACACATTGTCACATGATAGAAAAAGCAAAATATTATATAATAATGATGAAAATGCAATATTATACAATGAATATATGGTGAAGATAGTTTAAAATTAGGTTTAAAGAAAAATAAAGATAAGATGAAAATAAGATTTTATATAGGATTTAAATAACACTAATGATAGGATAAAAATAAGACTAACAAATACGAGTATAAGATAAGCGTTTATCATTTTTTATTTCTCCTAAATCATCTTAATTCTTAAGTAATATTTTATTAAAAAATATATACCTATTCCAGAAGTATATTTATGAAATTATGAATCATAGTTCTAGAGATATATTTTTGGAATAGGTATATGTAATTCTAGAAATACATTACTAGAAAGTAAGGGGTGTATTTCTTTAAAAAAAAAGGGTATAGTGGATAATTGAGAGGTAGAAAGGGGGTATGTGGGTGTACTTAGTAAAAGGATATGTAAACAGTAAGTGCCTTCGTTTTTTGTCATAAGGACTATCGGTACTTGTGAATGGCTCATTTAACAGCTCCTTATCCGTGGGGCATGGATGTAACTACATATAGGTAACTCTAAAAAAACTATATATAGGTAGAGTAAAAATATATGATATTATTGTTATTGAATTAGAAAAAATTTCAGTGCGTTATAGTTTCGTTTTTATGGTAAAATTTTAAACAGGATCAATAATTATTTCTTTAAAAATCTTAAAGTTTTGGGTTGAAATCTATATCAAAATAACTAAAAAAATATAAAAATCCTTGTGAATGTTTTTATCATTTTAGGTATATAACCTACTTTCACTGAATTGGAAAAGTTAATAAAATATGCACCAGCTCGGCTCCAAGACCAGTCTTACATTGTTTGTAAGAAGGAACGACTGGAACCGGACCCCTGCAGTTAATTTTTGAACTGCATGGCGCAGTTATAAATCTAAAGTTGAAGTTTTTTAAATTGTTTTATCATTTATTTCAACATAAAAATAAATGGATAAAATATACTTATAGTCTCTATAAATATAATTTAATTTAATTTAGTTCTTAGAAATATTGCTAATTTTAGCCTTCATAAATTTTATTTTATTTTTAAATCAATTGCCATTGCCATCATTATTTACTAATGATGTAAAATACATTTAGACATATCAATGTTACATAGCACCCCCAGAATAATTAGTTATATAATACAGCTAGATGTATACGTACTACATCACCACTTTGTACTGACATGGGCTATTTTTTTTATAAAAAAAAGTACGAGAACTAAAATTAATAAGATAATTTTTAGACACAAAAGTTAATCATATCAATAAGCACATAAGCATTTTCAAGCAAAAAAATAATTGCAAGTAGATGAAAATACTACAGTTATTTTATAATTGCAAATGATTGTTACTTGGAGTTATACTTCTTTCTCTTTCTCAATACGTTTGCTATCTTCTTTTCTTTTAGCATGAACACAAATGACCAAGTGTGTGTTTAATTTAGCATCTCAAATTCACATTTGCAGGTAAATTTATGTTTAAATTGTATTAATAACGTAGAACTGATTATTATTTGTGTTGAAATTGACATGCGTTTTCTATCGCTCATCCAAACACACGGTAAAACAAATATCATTATTTAAAAAAAAATGAAATAATAATTGGGGAAAACTTTTTAATACTCTAAAAGATTAGTATGCCATGGTAGTTAGGCCTACTAGCAAAGAATTTGGGATTTTGTACGAAATCACTATCACAGTGAAGCAACTTTTAATGGTGTGCAATTAATTAGAAAGTCAATCAATAAACTAACATGACAAAAAGAAACTTTTAGAATGATTCTAATCAAAGCATGGAATTTGATTTAAAAGTGTGAGTAGCACTTATTGGTGCACATTCAAACCAAAAGTTAATTTTGGTTCTCAACGATTAAGGCACAGAGCCAATTTATAAAGCAATTCAAGATGCTCAAAGGGCCCTCCTTTGAAAGCTCTCCGCAATATCTTGTTATTGTATTCAGTAAAAGCTTTCTTGAAGCCAGAAAACCAACCCTTTAAATAATGTTCGATGCACAAATAATAATGTGCATTTAGAATGTCTGTATAAAAAATTCTTACTTAATTATCAAGACTTTCCCAAATCCACTTTTTCCCCATTTTGATGGCAAAAAAAGCTTATTCCTTTCCTATTTTTCATGTTCCTTTTATATCAATAAATCTTTAATTTTTTCAAGTCACCCATTCACATTCCAAAATAATAATAATAATAATAATAATAATAATAATTTTGAAAGTTAATTTACTGATAAGCTTTTATAATGAAAGAGAACAAACTAGTGACCTAGGCGTAGAGTAATATAGACAAAGTTTATAATAGGCATGTATGGTAATTAATGCAGAAGTTTTTCCAATGTGAATCAGTCAAAAATTATTTTTTTTGTATGATTTTAAGATATTTAACGTAATTAATATAAAAATGGTTAAATTCGATATATACCAACAAAAGATTAGATTTAGTGGAAGGCTTAATCTCTTACAATGAGATACATTAAGGTTTAAATGTTCGTCAAAAAAGATGTTCATATTAATGTACAATCATGTCTTGAACATGACTATTTCTCAAGGAAAATATATGAGAAAAAACCAAAAAAAAAAACTTATCATTTATATAACGGTTTATAATTAGATGAAAATATTAAATATTTTTAAATTACATAATAAAAGTATTATTTATTCAAATAGATACCATAAAATTTTGGATGTTGACTGTGATGGTCAGCTAGCAGGGTGGTATTTTGCTGAATTATACACATTTTTTTCTTAAACGTACTGCTTGCGGTTTTGTTATCAACATATTTTTTTCATACTTATTTTCCTTTTATTATCCGTTATGTCCAAGAAATAAATAAACTTTATTAAAAAAAATCATAATGAATATTTTTACGACAGTGGTTAGTAAAAAAAAATTACGTACTGAAATCACATGTGTTTTGGTATTATTACACTAAAATTTTAGGGGGGAAAACAATTCTTTCATATTTCAAAAGGAGACTTATATATTCAAGAATGAATTCTCACATATTCTTTTGTTTTGTAACTTTCCATGTCTCTCTTCATAAATATTAACTTACAAATTTTGACAAGACCCGATACATTCAGTATTTATATATAAAAAAGCTAAGAGGATATAAACAATTTTTAACAGTACAAAATTATGTAAAAATTGAGAGAATATTCAATTCCATTACACTACACCCAGTCACCCACTAACCAATGTGGGTAAAAAGCTTGGCATGGTCAGAGAATTAAAACTTAGGAGAGAGATGGAGAAAAACATAGTGGCATATGAAGGGTTAAAAAAATAGAGATCTAAATTTAGAATTATATTATTCATATTCTACTTATTATAATATTATATTATTCATACCTCTGCAATTTTTAATCTGACCCCAAATCCTGTTCACATCTCCAATCTAGAGACAAAAACTCAATCAACCTGCAGAAAAGGGAGGTTTCAAATGGGATTTTAGCCAGATGCGTTTATACCTTGAGTGGTTTTCATACGAGCATTGTTTAATTTACACGATTCATCATATGCTGGAGAGACCAAACTCAACAAACAAGTTAAAAAGGAGACTTCAAATGTATGATTATTCTTCGCATCCCTAGTTTACAGACCAAAAAGGAAACAACATGGCTGGCCCTTAAGAAAAAACTAGGCCGTGCCTCCACTTATGAAGCTAAAAAAATAAAAATAAAAATCCTAGAAGAATGTCCTCACAATCTATAAGCTCTTTTGAGGAAAGATATTACGAACAAAGCAAAGGTATGAATTATGATGAGATGGTGTCTCCACAAGCATTTCAAGTAGTGAGTTTTAGCTTAAGGTTGGGCAGGTATAGTTTTATTATTTCATCAACATCCACTGGTAAGAGGTAAGAGTTTAATTTATACGAAAATTAAGAGAGTGGATGCACTTTAGAGATTAAAGTGTACACCCAAGGGTTGATGTGAAAATCTTCTTTTGAAATTGTGAACAAATCAAATAAATATACAACAAAATATAAATTGTACTCTCAAGTCTCAACTGTGGGTCTTTTAATTAATGGTTACTATTGTACTTTAATCTCTAAAGTGCACTCCCATAACTTTAGATGAGTCAATCCCTTTGTTGGTTTTTGAAATAGGATAAATCAACCATGTAAAAAGACTAACAACCAACTCAGTGGATCTCTTTCAGAAGATTTGCTAGAGGAATAGATTATGTTCCCCAATATGAATTCTTAGTCTGGTAATCGTGTACGTGATTGCTTTAAATTATACTACTACTCCTAATTAAGTATAAAAGCAATAAAAGAAGTAGGGTAAATGCATGGTTGGAATGTAAAAGAAAGATGGTAAATGACAGAATTTATAAGAAAAGTTGTAAAATGGTTCAAGTGTAAATAAAGTTGTAAATGATAAAAAAATGGTTGAGAAAGATAATTTTGTATTAATGCTCTACATCAGAATTTTTTCTATTTATACTATTCACCGTACACATCGCGCACTAGCCCATTTGCACCGAACATCCACTTTGCGTACATCTTTATTCATTGTTTTATCAAGGAATATTGTCAAATTCAGAAAAATATGCTATGGAATGGCTAATTTATTCTAGAAATTTAAATAAAGTATATTATTTTAGTTAAAGTTATTATATTCAAAGGGAATTAGTCAACTAGTAAATGAATAGACTAGAGTTTGAAATTTTTTGGTTCCAAGCTAAAAAACATGAAACAAATCTTAAAAAAGGTGGCCAGACACCACATAAGCAACAAAAAATTAGTAAATAGGCAACTTATTATTTCCCACCTGAGAGAACTTATAAAGTGGATGGTTTATCAATAAAAAAAAAAGAAGTGGATGGTTTATCAATAAAAAAAAAAGAAGTGGATGGTTTATTAAAATAATTGTTAAAGAATAAAATTGTCTATTTTATTAATATATATATATATATATATATATAGACAGAGAGAGAGAGCGAGGGAGGGAGAGAGAGGGAGATTTTTTTACTGGATTGATATATAGATATGATATTAGAACAATTTAGAAGAATTGACGGAACAGAAGATAGTTTCCTGTTAGAAAACAGGAAGAAACATGTGCTTAGTTCTGTTAATAGTTTGTTTTAAGAGTGATAAAACTATCCGAAGCTTATACTCGTTTTTTTTACTGAAAGTATAAAATCATAATAGTACATCAACACCTTATTTATAAAACTTGATGTGTTGTGTAATGATTCAGTTTTTATTGAATACAATATTAAAGAATTTTCAATCACTCATAAATTATGTTTAACTAATTGAGTTAGAACTCTTTTATTATGTAAAAGTTTGGTTAAACGCATTTTTATTTGTCAATATTATTTTAAAAAGTACGGGAAAAAAAAAACAAAAAAAAAACAATGTCATACACTGTTCAAGATATTTAGATTACACAGTTAATACTATTACAAGTCCAGCAACATGTATACAGTACATTTTGATAGTTTATTCTGCAGGCAAAGGTTCTGCTTATTAGTTTCTATACAAAAAAAAAAAAAAAATCGCATATTCTATAAATTGCATTTAAAACTCGAATACATTCATTACTTTCTTTCAATCATGCGACAAAACACACTTATATCGTGATCTCTATCATTCTACTTTCCGCTATAAAATTTGTTAAGTATGCTTATATTAATTTTTCCTACCCCACCACTTTCATTAACTACTAATTATTGAATGTTCACACAACAAACTCATCCATCCAACTTTTTTTATATAAAAAAAATCTTTATTTTTAATAATATTTGATAAGAAAAATCATAGGCCATATTTATACAAATTCACGTGAAAGTTAGTTTGTCTCCCATTAACAATGTTGGAAAACTTTACACCTCTCTTTCTTCTAGTTCTTTCCCTTTCGTACGAAATGGCATTGAGATGCCACATGAACATTGGTATTGGCATATGATAGACAGGACTATACCTAGTGTTTAGGTGTCAATTATATTATGTGCAGGTTTTATTGTCCTTCCCACCATATATGGAGCTGGTGCCCAAATACCCATGTATGATAGAACCTCGCTATTTAAAGGAAAAATTGCATTGGAATTGATCGACTTTTCAATTTGATGTCAAAGCATGTTTTGAAATCGGACCAAATGACCACAATCATGAGTGCAGAACTTTTGCTTAGGAAATGAAAGAAATTTTGTTCATAATGGAACCATATCAAGGAAATCTTCTCAGAAATCCAAAACCGTTGCAGACTTTGAATGGTATTGGAAATGCTACAATTTTAGTACATGATTAATTGCATTATATTTGGAAAAAATGATACCCCTTTAATTACAAACTGACATCAGTATATATTATTTTCTTTTCACATTGTAAATTTGTTAGCATACAAACTCCTATTTTTTTTAATATGAGTGTATTAATAAATTATATAATTAATGCATTTTAAGATAATATCCAGTTTTAGTTTGCTAAAGCACTCATACTTAAAGTAAGAGTGTCTATGTTAACAAACCCTACTAACATTTACTAACACTTATTTTTTTAATATGTGTGCATTAACAAGTTATATCATTGATGTATTTTAAAATAATATCTGACTATAACTTGTTAATGAACTCATACTTAAAAATAGGAGTTAACAAATTCTCCCTCCCACACACAAATACTCTATATATATTTATATCTATATCTATCTATATATATATATATATATATATTTAATCACACTTAAAAGTTTCTTTTGGGAAGAATTAAACTCAAATATTTCTCCATAAACTATTTACAACTACAATCGTTGGATTCTTATCACATTATACTATTATTTATTATAACTATATTTTTTTTTATCTATGACATTACATAACTTATCATATATGATTATATTTTTTCTTATTTTTTCTTTTTCTCACTAGTGTCAACATATGATTAAGGTATCCACAAATCATTATTGTTATATATGTGTAAAGACCAAATAAGTTAAACAAAACTTCGTAAAATATTTAACCATTTGTAATCAATCTATTTTTATATAAAATATGCTACTTCTTTTAACTTATCAACCAATCCAAACAAAATCAGACACCTGACCTTAACCTACTGCACAAAATCAAAAGCTACGCAGAAACGCATAAGACAGGATACAGTTAATTTGCAGAGCATACAGAACCATTTCGCCTACAATTTACAAGCTGCCACATCCACACCCATGGGAGTTTTTTGTTTCATAGAGGCTTGGCGTATCTAGTAAAAACGGTTTTTTCACACTAGAATAAAACCAAATTTATTCTATATGATCATGTATTAATTGTCAAAAATTATGTGAAGTGATCATTTAAAAGAAAAATCTGACATTTCAAAAAATCTTACATGACTACTGCATTTCAATCTTAACTCTTCCTAATAAAGATTAGCAGTTGCCAACTATTTCTATAAAAAATAAGATTAATAATCTTTTATTATAATTTTAATTTATAATTAATTTAACAACTCAATTAATCACAATCATCGATTAATTAGTTAATAATGTATAGGTTTGCCAAGATTGACAATTTATATAGGACAACCAAATCCAAATGTTACAATTAAAAATTAATCAAATATAACAACGAAAAATTAAAAATTAAGAAGATTAAAAATTAGAAAACTAAGGAGACCAAAACTGTAATTTAATAAAAACTTCAAAATATTAGAATGTGTAACAGATGGCATCTCGGAAAATTATTGCAAAAAAAAATTAAACAAGCAATTTTTGGGGTAAATAATATAGATATATGCATTAATCCTAAACAAATATATGACAAATTTGGTCAAACGCGGTCGATTCTGCCATTCTAGATAAATTCATAAAGGAACTGTTCCATACAATCACCCAAGAAAATCATAAAGTTCAATTCAAAATAAGAGTGTGCCCTGGAATAATTAAACGGACACAAGCATCCTGAACGTATACAGCGCAAAAAGTAAAAATAACACGATGAAATAAACGATTCTCAAATAATAAATATTGTAAACCTAGATTGTGGAATCAAGTAATCAACTAAGCACTGAACAATCCGTTATTATATGAGCACAAAAGAAAAATTCCACACATTCCAATCACTTCATTACCACCCTTATATATGGACTAAAAAAATACAACACGTATACTAGCCAGAATAATGACACGTTTCCTTAAAAAATACACGGTGAGGAATATGATTGTAGCTGTTAAATAATCACATACTAAAAACCCAGGGAATGGGAGAAAACCAAGTAACAGAAATGACTTTACACGAACTCCTATATAAACAATCATTTTCGTAGAAATCACTAGACCTTTGGAACAAATAATGCGAGCTTAAGTCAGACTATGGCAGAAGCCATAATTTGATGGAGAAATAATTCACTGCCACAAGCATTGTGAAATCACAACACAAAACAAAAGCAACAAAATTTCGACACTACAAAGAGCATGTCAAGAAATTAAACTGACAAAAAAGCACAAATAGGGCAAAACATGAAAACCCAGTATCAAAAATGCATATCAACATGTGTAACAGAGACAGTGAAGAAAATTCAAAGACAAAATGCATAACCATGTGCTTAAATTTTTTAAATGGAAATAAGTGTCTCAGAACATGACAAAATTAAGACACGATAATGGATCACAGGCAGCAACAAAGCAAAAGGGGGCACAACAAAATTGTTCGCAGAACATGACTAAAAGCAGACGCATAAAACTCTAGGGTACTTAAATGTGAGCAATTCAAGAGTAGTGTCCTCACCAGCACAGACATGTACCTTAATGTTCCAACATAATTACACCAACCATGTGAAGCTGTATCAAATAATAGTTTCTACCAAAAAACACCCAAAGATAAAGGGAGGCCCCCCACGCAAAGAAAGAAAAACTAGTTACCCAATCATTCACAATGGAGAAGAAAACAAATGATAGTGCTAACATATTTTTACCTATGCTCCCAAATCCCAGAAAGGAAAAACAATTTGATAGCACAAGACAAGCTAAAACTACCCACTGGTATCAACATTCTAAATTGTCTGCTCTAGGGCACAAACAAATTGTTCCAAACACAACCCTTAAATGAAATTAACTAAAGACAGGGTAATTGATTCTACATCAGTAGAAAAGTAAAGTAAATGATTGCTTTTTTATTGACATGATAGGAAGAGTTAGACAGATCAACATTATGATTCAAGAAATCTCCAAAAAAAAAAAAACCACTGGTACAAAAATGTGAATGCATTGTCCATATTAGTCTATTAATGAACTATCATAGCATGCCACAACACAAGCAATCCTATGCTTCATGGATATTTCATGAGTAAAATATGTAGCATCATAGCAAACACAAGACAACAAGATATATATAAAAACTGTATTGCAATCCACATGACATAATCGTCCTAAATATAAAATATATTCAGACAACTAAAAGGGGGCAGCATGTGCAGGAAAAGATAATCTAAATATGCAATGAATAGAGACAATCATTCATTTGTTTATCAATGGTCGGAAACCGTATCTAAGAATCTAGCCAAAAAAATAAGTGACACATCTGCAGCTTCTCCGGCAATACAGTATATAAAAGCTGAGAATGCAACCTCGACATCAACTTATCCAGATAAGAAAAAATAAATACAAGGCAAGTTCTAGGATATCCGCATGCTATAGAATAATATTACAAATACTACTATTAAAATCTTTTAGAAGAGAAAGGAATGGCTTTTTAAATCTAAAATGGGTATAGATTGCAAATGAAATAAATGTGACACCAACTTAAGCAACATATTGGTAGTTGAAGTTTAGCACCATAGTGCACCAAAATTGGGCGACAGAAGAATTAAACAGCTTTAATTTTGGCTAGAGACACTGGAAAACTGAGTGTTATTGTTAGAAGATGAAAGGTTCGGTAATTGTTATCGCCTGAACTACAAATCCCAAACAAAGAACAAAAGGAAATAGGAGTACATTAAGTCTTCATGAATGCAGAAACTTTGCAAGTTTCTCACGCATCAGAGATGACCAATAAACTAGGATGAAAAGGACAGACATACAATGACGGTGACTTTACAACAACTTCTAATGACTAATGCTCAAGTCTAACACAGCCAGCAGCTACTTGTAAAATCAACATTTATTTATTCCACAATATTTAAAACAAACTGAGCCATCACAAAGTGGCAATTTAATATTAGCATATAGAACTAAGGAATTAAATAATGAATTATGTTTATGTCTATTCAGAAAAATCGAAGCACTCCAAAATAACGAGTAAATCATGCTGAAAAATACATCTGGAACGCAAAGGGGTGAACGCACATCAATAACAATTATCAGAAGATATTAACACACATAAACTCATCTTTATCCTTTATACTGTAGCAATTGATTGTGGGTATAATACTGTAGATTTCACCTTCGGCAAATTTAAGTATAAAACAATGAAAAGGGGGAGTAAAATGGAAAACAAAAGGCATTTGCTTCAAAAGAAAAGTTGATATAATTGTTGCAAGCTTGCAATCAATAATGTTAACTAAAAATAAAATTAAAAATAGTGACCAAGTAAAATAAGTTTTAATCACCTTTGCTTTCCAGTTGGAGTTAAATTTAGTACATAAGAAACAATTTCTTTTAACAGTTAGAGGATAGTGAGACTTCCTTGTCACTAACTGATGATCTCATGCAATGACAAGGGCCAGATTAGGCGAGAGAAAGAATTATAGAACTAAAATCAAGTTGAAAAATGGCAAACAGAAAAACAGTGACATATGCAATAGAGGTACAAAGCCTAGAAGAAAATTAAAATATCATCAGCCTCTCCAAGCCCATCTACTAATATCTTGCACTCGGAAAGACAGTTTTTCAGACACTTTCAGATTAATTCATTGGATTACCATATGCTGAAGAACCCCCTAGTAACCCTCCACCAGAAGCTGCATAAACATCATTAGGATCCATCATTGGAGATGAAGATGAAACCCCATTTCTTCCTGCACCACCACTTCCACCATTTCCACCACCCAAATGCAACTCAGATAGGTTAGGATACACATCCCTATTCTCCACCCCTTGATCATAGAGAAACCCTTTGAACACGTGGCCACCAATCTTCACCACAGCTTGATATGCATACTCATCTTGCCCATCCTCCACTGCCGTCACTCTTACACACTTGAAAACCGCCGGTGCACGTACTTGCCCAGGTAATGACTCTTTGAATCCCGCATCTGATGCACACAATTCAACAATACACATCACAATTAAACAACCTTAAAAACCCTTTCAACTCTCAAACCCCATGCCTATGCACCAACCCAAAAGAAGCTAATGCATGAGTTTTTTTTTTCCGAGAGAATCGAAGACAGTCTCAGAGATTTACAATAACTCATGCATCACGCACCCTGCTCAACGGCAGACCCCCTTGACGCTAATGCATGAGTTTATATTAATATGTGTATTCATGCAAAATAAAATCATTTCATTATTATGAAAAGAAAGCACAAACCTTGATGGCTAGAGCTAGTGTCAAAGCTTCTAGGAGGGGTGGTGTTGGAAGTGGAAGTGTGGGAGGTTGTTGTGGTTTGTGAAGCAATGAGCCTAGGTTTTTTAGTGCCGGAAGTGGAGCCACTGGAGCCGGCGACAGCCGCGGTGGCCGACGTCATTAGCTGGCGCTCTCTCCGGCGTGCGGCGGGGACCCAAGTGCTCTTAACGTGGGTAGGGCAATCAAAGCCTCGGCTTTTGCAACAGGTTCTGCACCTTCTATTGGTACAATCTTTCTTTGCCTGATTTCCACAATCTTGGCACGTTGTTCCGCCGCTACTAGTTCCAGAAGCAGTTACATCGCCACTGTTCTGAACCAAATTCCCCGAACTGGTGTTACTATTATGGTCGAGAAGACCCTGCTGCAGCTGCTTCTTCATGTAGTGGCTTTGATGTTGTTGTGGTTGGTCTTGCCATAGCTGAATTCCCCCGCCGCCACGTGTCCTATTTCCGAGGATGTTATTGTTGTCGACTTCCAGGCACGGCGTGGCGGCGAGGAGAGGGATAACACCGACGCCGAGTGCAGTGGCGGGGTTGAGGGAATCCGCCATGACGGCGGGATCGTGTTGCGGCGGTTGGTGGTGGTGGTGGTGGAAGGAAGAAGCTGGCGCCACCACGAACATCCCCATTTCGGGGTAATTGATTGACCTAGCTGCGGTGGACCACATTCCGGCGGTGGGTCCGGTGGCAGCGGCAGCAGAACCCGCATTGAAGCCGAGGGAGAGGTCGTCGACGGGGACAGCGCGGCCGGCACCACCACCAGCACCGGAGGAAGCTGTCGCTGCCCAGTCCGCAAAGGCACCAGAATCTGAAGGCAACCTCCTTGTAGTAGCCACAACTGAAAATCCTTGATTACTTCTCAAATCAAGAGACAATATAAGTAATAATATATAGTTTACTTCTTCTGTTAATAAAAAAAAAAAGTGGCGTGTATAGTAGGTCGAAAGACAGAACTAAGTGTAGAACTATAGAACTATAGAAGCATAGATCTTCTATTGTCTAAGTGGTGGTGTATATATATTATTTTGTATGAGGGTGTATCTAATGTGGGTGTTATTCTTCTTGGGGTGGGGTCTTGTGGCAGGGAAAGAATTTGTTGGTGGTGGAAAAGAAAAGAGAGAAGTTTTCTCTTTTGATGGAGTTTAGTGTTTGAGATGAGATGAGATCTTGTTGTATTGTTAGGGTGAGGTGGGGTGGGGTGGGGGAGTTGAGTGGAGTGGACTTAGATTTTTCTCTCTCTATGAAAAGGAAGGGAAAACGAACAACTTCTCTGCTTCTTCTTCTGTTTCTGCTGCTGCTGCTATTGTGGCTACTACTACTACTGTCACTTTGGCTTTTTTCCACAGGAAGAAAAAGTTTTGGTTCGAGTAAGAAAGAGAGAGAGAGAGAGAGAGAGAGAGAGAGAGAGAGAGAGAGAGAGATCAGTTTCTGAAGGGTCCAGCCAGCAGAAGAGTGCAGAGTGAGCAGTGAATGAGAAAATGCAATAACGACTTCTTACTTACTGTGTCTCTCTTTCTATCTCTCTATCTATATTTTTTTTTCTTTCTCTCTGCTTTGCTTTGTTATTGTTGCCGACCTTTCTTCTCTCTCTCTTCATATCATCATCATCTCCTTCCTTCGCAAACCTAGCTAAGCTTCTTTTTCTTCCAATATTTATCTCTCAAAACTAAAGTCCTTTCTTTTTCTTGGCTTCCTATGGAAAGTGAAAACTGAAATGGGTTCTTCTCTTCTCTTCCCTAACCTTTCTTTCTTTTCCAATTCCCACACACAGACTCCTTTCTCTCTCTCTCTCTCTCCAATTATCAGGCTCTGATAATAAGTAGTAGTAGAAAGAGAGAACAAGGAGGGGAAGAGAGAGCATAAAGACTTTTGTTCTCTAGTTTTTGTAATTTTATGGACCCTCTATGAAACTCACATGACGCCACTTATTACTTGTTGGCTCGGCGCGTGAGTATCACTCCCCGCGCGTAGTGCATTTTCTCACCCCAGAAAACCTACACAAACACCACTTACGTCTCAATCCCACTTCACTCGGAACGGCGCGTGCACGCAACTACGTTCTATCTGTGGCACGCATGTAATTTGGGACGTTGTTTATTTTTGAGAATAAAATTAAACCATGTTGTTGAGTAGCACTCAGCTATATACTGTAGTCTATAATCTAAGGTGTCATCCATATCTTTTTCCTTTTTTACTAGGAGAGTCCTTCCAACCCCATATCTATGAATTCTTTTTCTTTAGATCGTCTTTGTCAGATATCAATTTATTGAGTGAGTCTCTCTTTAAATTACACACAAAGAGTTTTTCTGTGATTTTTTTTTTTTTTTTTTGCAATTTTTGTGCATGTGCTCAGATGACAGTTCATCGAACTTAAGCTTTTGCTTATTGATTTAGTTGTTGTTTTTTATGACTGTCAAAAAATGGTTGAAGCTTACGGTGCTGAGTTTATGTGTATATATTTCAATAGGATTTCCAAAAAATACACCGGCGCTTTTGTCTGTGTCCAGCCATTTATTAATACTTCTTTACCTGTATCAATTAACTACATAAAATGTGTAACTAAATAAAAATAGTCAGAGTTTTCAAATAACTTGACGTTTTGACTTCATCACAAAATACTGATGGTCTTGCTGGTGTTGGTTGTTGTGTACCTCACATTACTGTAACTAGACAATAGCTTTTGTAGACTTTGGCACTTATCAAGCTTGTATGGAAGCTCTCACTGTATTGAATCTGAACTCAAGCTTTATGCTTCTCTTCATACTGAAATGACAAAAAAATTAAGGTTTTCACTCCAATTTTTTTTTTAGAGTCTGTGTATATTTCGTCAGCTTGAGTATAACGGGTAAATTGATTAATACAAATCAAGGATCTTATTAATTAGTATTCTTAAAATATTAATCAAGAAACTAAAAAATATATATTATATAAATTACAAAAGAATGTAAAAAAAAATATAAATAATATAACCTTTTGTCTTTTGATAAAAATATTTCTATTTTAAATTTTTAATTAATACCCTTAGTTGTATTTTTTTATATCAACAAATAATAAGATGACACGATATAGTACATGTATACTTTTTTTTAGGGTAGATTGTTTTGGTTATCTTTTTTTATATATTTTTCGAGTTATCATCATACTTCTTTAATGTAAAATTCATTTCTTCTAATATATAATAATATATTTTTTCACAAGTAAGACTTAATATATATAACTTTTTTTTTTTAAAATAATTTACTACTAGTTTTAGGAAGGGAAAACACAATCCCAATGAAACACTTAAAAATGAGAGTGTGTTTTTTAAATAAATAAAAACTAAAAAAACTTTTATAAAAACTAAAAAAAAGTATTCTATTTGATAGTATAAAAAAATTGAGTAACAATTCATCCTTTTATACTTTTCTCAAAGTGTTATAGAGATTTTTTTTATGCAAGATTAGCTTTTAATGATTTATCTATAAAACAAAATACTTCTTGCATGGGAGGAAATGGAGTGCTTCGGTTACTTCAAGTAAAGTCATTACATTTGTGGTGGTATATGACAGTTTTTGCCACAGACAGCTTGGGAAGCTTTTGCTAAATAATTTTGCTAGTTTGGTTTGTTTTGTTAAACATAAGCAGTTCCAAAGTTGTCTTTTTACAGACATTTGATAGAAGACATAAAATTAATATTTTTATTTATATTTACTAAAATGGAAAGATGAAGTACAAAACTAGAGCAGTGAAAATTCCTCTGCTTGAAATAAAATGCATCTTTCAAATTTGAAAAAGTTTCGTCCCACGTAGACAAAAAGAATATCTCATGAGTTACGATGCAATTCAGATGAGACTTGAGAGGACAAAACAATGTTATGATTTTTTCTTAACACAGTCAGATTCATGAAATAATGCGAAACACACAAACTGATCATCGGATGTAAATTCAGACTGGACCATACAATAGTTGGACAGAACGGGATTAAATCAATCCAACCCAATTTTATGAGTTTGTGGTTAGATGAGCATTAACTTATTTTACCGTCAATTTTTTTTATAATGATTAAAATTTATAAACGAATTATATAGAATAATTTTATATTATATATCAATCGATCATAACTTATATTAAGAATAACTTATGAATTAATTATTGAAAGAGTCACCAAGATAATTATGCATAAGTTCTTATTGATCTGAGATGAAAAGGTTCATTCTAGTACGGCCAATGCATGTGATACTCTCTATTTTTTAATACATATTTTAAATAATTAATATTTAACGACTTAAGCTATTTGGCATACAAATTATAAATAATTGTTACTTAAAATAAATGTACATTTGTTTAAAATAATTAATAGTTGAATTAATATAACCTCATTCAAAATATATAGTTTTAGTTAATGTTGAAGAATAATTAAGTTATATTCCTGTGTTTTACAGCATATCTTGGGTCTATTTTATGCAATATGTATTAGGTTCTTATCGTTAATTAGCTAGCTTTATGTTTTTACTATTATTTTTCTTCTGGAATTTTATTAAACCACAAAAAAAAAACATCAGCGTACGTTGTGCTGCTAATCAAGCAAAGAATCCGATCCATATTAACTAGTTTTAAAGCCTATTCAAAAACAGACTTTTCTTGTGGTTCATAGCACCCTTTGTACCTCAACTATATATAATATTAATGCCATTCACATGTACATATTGGGTACTGCTAAGAATCGTCCAACGCACGTATTGGACACAAAAGCTTCTCCTTTTTCCCTTTGTATATGGGATTTTTCGGTGAAATGAATGTGCTTGCTGCTTTACATTTTATGTAGTTTTCTGATAGTTTCTTATACAAGAAGGACAATACACAAACAAAAAAAGTTAAGCACCTGAAATCTTCCGCCACTTTGCATCTGAATGTTACAAAGCGTTCACTATCTTAATTTTTACTTCACATAATTTTTGTAACTTGAAATACCAAAGAAAAATATTTTTTATTTACTTAAAATTTAGTAAGAATTATAAAATTATGAGTAAAATTCATCAAATATGATGTAACTCACACATTGTATTGGTTTCTAACAAATTTTAATCAAGGTGTGTTAGAAAAGCTATACTAGGATTTGTATATAATATAAGTTTTTGTTATTATTATTATTTATAAAAAAAAAATACAGTTTACTCATGTCAAATTTTTGCATCGATCGTATACCAGCATTTACCTAACTTAGGATACTCACATGAACAAGGCAAATTGCTAACACCAGAAATTGTGTTTTCTGCTACTATATATGACACCCCTCAATAAAAAAATCATATGTACATTCATGTAGGTAAGTGATGAAAGTGAAAGATATGAAGACAAAGAAACAAGATTCTCTATCATCAGCGAATCCGCAGCATAAAACGAGGACAATAGAGCAGCAGATCCAGTGACAGTAAATTTGTTCAAAATGGAACAGTTTGTTGGCGGGTGCCTTGGGATTAGATGGTATGGCCTGTGACTGCACGTGGAGAAGATGAATTAACGAGAGTCAGCGCTGGCAATTCAACCACATGGGTTGATTTTGTGGTGTTAATTTGAACGTAAAAATTATAGTTGTTAGTTTCTTAAAACCTCACCCCAAACACGACAATTCATGTCTAAAATGTGAAACTAAACATTGTTATGAGTCTTTATATATAGAGCTCATGATCAATAATGCAGCCACAATTAAACAATGTAAGCCTGAAATTTAAAAAATAAACAATTAGAGGATGTTTGCTTTTCCATTTGTTTAATTTGTTGCAACGCCGTGTTCTAATAAAGATCCAATTTGTAAGAAAGAAGATGTGTTGGCCAATCTCTGTTTGGTGCACCACCAATTAATTGTCAAACATGGACTTAGCAGGTGAAAGATTTGTTGTCATAAAAGTATACTCTGAATGAGATATATAAGTGACAAGATTATGTTAGAAAATAGTCATAGCAGATTTTTTTTTGGTCAAGTTATTTTATTTCCATTCAGTATTGTGAACTTATTACAAACTTAATGTTATGTAGATAATAATTAATATATATACAGTTATTATATTTTATTTAATTTTGCGAATATGTTGATGTAACATGTATAAATTTACTATTAATATTTTTTTTTCAAAATGATCAAGTCAATTTAATTAAATAAATACACTTACGAATTATTCAAATAAAAACTATTAAATTTCTAAATGAATTTAATATTTTTCTTGTTACAAGATCATTATATATTTATGTAAGGAAAATGGAGTTAAATGTATAGTATATAAAAGTGTCGTGATAAAAACTTTATACGTAAAATGTGTCTATGAATAGTATGAATAACAACACTTATATATATATATATATATATATATATATATATATATATATATATATATATATATATAACTTGAAGTTAATTAGTTGTCCGGCCCAGTGAAAAAGTTCCGAGCGTTTTGGCGCGTGTAAGATGCATGGTGGCTGTGAGTAAATTAGCCATAAACTTTTACATGAGAAAAAGAACAAAGGAACACGAAACCAAAAATAAAAATTGGAACATGAAAAAGCCTTCCCTTGTTTGCCTTTTGTGATAAGCTCGTGTCTTAAGGTCACTTCATGGGTCGATTAATTAGCTGTGTTACTTTTGGCTAAATAGAAGATGATTAAGAGCGGCCCAAAGATGAAAAGCAATAGAATCATTGTTAGATAAGGCACGTGAAAGAATGAAAATCAAGTTTGTGTTATATAATTGATAAACAATTAAGTATTTAAACAGGTATTTAGAGTTCATTTTTCAAATTTATGTATATAGAAAAAAATTTGTATTTAATAAGTTTCACTATAAGGGATTAATTATTGGAGATATAAGATTTAATGAATCATAGAGGATTAAGGAAAGAAAAAAAGAAAAGAAAGAAAAGATGTTCGATATCATCGGTTAATAAATTTAACAATTGATATTTATTAATAAAAAAAGAGATTAATCATTAATTTTTTAAGCTGAAAAATAACATAGATCACCCAAAAAAGTGAAAGAAGAGAAAGCAAAAGTTATAAATGCAATGCCTCTTCATGTCCTCTTTGGGCACCTTCTTCTCTCTTTGTTTGCCCCTTGGGGGCCACGAGTTTAATTTCCTCTTCAGTCTTCACATCACACACTTCTCTCAAGGTTCATTCAATTCATTCCTCTCTCTCACACATCTTGATCTTGTGAATTGTAAGCGTGTGTGAGAAAGTACCCTCTTTTTTCAAAGCATTCTAAAACTCTCTCTCTCTCATATACAAAGTGTGTTAATGATGCACTTGAAAGGCAATCACTTCTAATACCGTGTTTTCCATTGTCTAACTGTGCTTAAAGCCAGCTTGTTGTTGTTTGGCCTAAAAAGTCTTTAATTAGTAATATTTATGTTGCCCTTCTTTGCAAAGATTATTGCACTGACGCACAAAAGCAGCATCTTTTCTTCATAAACAAACGCACATTCATTAGTGCTGTCTATCGTTTTGTTTGTTACTGTCCTCTCTGGGCTCTGCTGCTTTCTCACTTTCTCATCTCATCGGTTCTTCCCATTACCCATCAGATTATCACACATGCATCTCATTGCTTTTCACATGAAAATCAAAACATTTCTAATCTAGAAAAAAAATAGTTTTTTTTGGTAATATTTACTACAAAGTGCAAACCATATAAAACTATATGGTATATGATAACCATATAGTTGTATTTTATATTAATGGCATGATTCCTCGTGCATTTTAATCCCACAGTTTTTTCTTTTCTTTTGTAGGCTCGGTACGAATTAAATACATTATAATCTGATGCTCTAAAAATATTTATATTTTGACAACCATGCATGGATGCAATCGCTGACTATTTATTTAACTAGTGGATTTCATCATACTACATAATCAAATGGAGAAGCGTTTTGTTTTCCGTTTAATCGGAAAGGGCAAAAGTGCACCATATTATAATCGTAAGTGTATTACTTGAGTAGCTTAGCTTTAATTTCCACCGACCGAAATTCTTTTGGGTACATACATGCATGATCACCCACTTAACTCCTACCCAAGCAAAATTAAAAAGGCAAAAGCACTACCACCAAAACAAGCTGTTTTCCCCTCCATGCATATGCTGATAATTGTCTCTATGGGCTCTTTATGGTTTCTACAAACACGTAAGTTTCTTCTAGAACTATGCTTTTGTTTTCATAGTACGATCTAAATTAATATTTTGCAAAAGGCAATGAGATTTTAATACCATAATAAGGATATAAATTAATTGAGTATTTTATTCGAACTCTACTCCTTCAATACTCTTTCAAATTTTTTATATCAGTGAATAAATAAACTCAACGTTAATTTTTTAATTTAATTAGTAAATTTGTTTATATCAGTGAAAAAAAAAACGTAAGTTCTTTGTTGGATGTCGGGTTTGGGTGTTGAATCCATTAACCCAACAATTCTATTAATGTAACATACTTTTTTATTTTAATTTATTATTTTGCATATTTTCATAAAAAAATTAAAAAATAGAGAAAAACACGCGCGCACACGCACCAAACACAATTATACAAGCAAGTATACTAGTTTTTCTTATCCTATCTAGGATTCTTAATTTTAGAACAAATCAAAACGTGCACATCTTCATTGTTACATATGATTTTTTGTGTTTATAGTGAAACTGTACGAAAGAAAGAAAAAATCAAAATGCATATAGTACAATGTAACTAATCAAAAATTATATCAAAATGTCATTTGAAAATGATAAAAAAATATTTTAAAAATATTATGAAATAATTTTTAATTTCCAATACCTGTAGACCCAACTCACTATTAATTAGGTTAGTTTGGTTTGAATTTGATAAAAAAAATTACACAAATTTAACTCAATCTAACCTATTTTAATTGGGTTGATTAGCAGGCCGATTTGATGAAACCTAACCCTACACGTAATCATTAGGAACAAAGTATAATTGTTTCAGAACTTCGGTCATAGTGTTAGAAAAAATATATATAATATAAAAAAATCATACAGGTAACTGAAATTGATATTTAAGAATTAAATTAAGAATATCAATTAAAAGTTTTATGTAAAAAACAAAACATAACTTACAGGAAAAAATTCAAGATCAATATCAATAATTAAAGGTTCTTCAAAAATATAAAATTAAGCATTAAATAGCAGCAAAACTACATGTTTGTAATGTATGGATGTAAATTATTGTACTGTGTTCATTAAAAAAGAAGAAAAAACATATTGTACCTTCACTTTACTTTTGGCATGTGAGGTCGACTTTGTTGTGTTGAACATACTTTTTTTATATTTAATGATTTCCAAATTATAAACTATTTTATTGTTTGTTTTCCTCAAAATTTAACATTAATTGGCTATGAATTTTTCTTTTTATACTATTTAATATAATAGAAATATTTTATAGTAATTAAATTTAGTTGTATAACATATACCAGTATTATATTTTTAATACGGAAAGTAAATGTTAACACAAACACAAATACTTAAAATAATTAAAAAATAATTATTTTCGAAAATATTATATAAGCGTTATATAACGGATATGGATCTAAATGTATCAAAGAGAGTATACCTTTGTCCATACCTTCATTAAAGGAATTAATCT
>PYAF01003600.1:391974-413574 GCA_007407185.1 Glycine tomentella
ATTATTAAGTTTAATTACATATATTTAAAGAGTTATACTACTATTAGTTATTATTGACTTATAAAAGGAGATATTGAATATTTTAAGTTATCCTTTATTATATATAATTTTATCATTTATTTAATCTTTTCTCCCAAAAAGTAAAATAAGATTCAAGTAAAAAATCAATCTAATTCAAATGGTTTTAAATTGATCAGATTTAAAACTGAATGATTTATATATGAAAATTAAAGAGATTAAATCAAATAATTTTATTTTCCAAAACCGATCTAATTCTATTTGTAAAATCTAATAGTATTTCTTATACCACGCGGTGTATTTTTTTTTAAAAAAATAAAATAAAATACGTGGAACTGTATAGAATTTTCCTTGGGCAACTCAGATTCCTTTCCAACAGCTTTGTTTTATGAGTTGCTGCATGGTTCCACACAGCCACACAGGCTAGTAGCACAGCAAACCGAGTAAGTATATCATTATTAGACCCGAAACGCAAACCAAAGGCTGCCAAAAAAATAAATTATAGGGCATTAGTTAATGACCAACTGCTATATCTAAAAATAGGTACACACTGTCATGTAGCTAAAGCTTAAGTGGAATGTAATCTACACTAATAAATTCATTCAGTTTGTTAATTTCGTTTCTTCATTTTTTATTCTTGACCTATTTGGAAGGACAAAGAAGATTTCGTTCCACAGAATATAAATATAAGAGAATTAAAAACAGAATATGAACACTATAATATACAAAAAGTGTTTTAAAGAATAGGTTCAATATTAAGTGTTTCTCACATTATCCGACTCTATTTTGATAAAGAGTTTCTCACATTATCCCAAGGCCAAGTATTAAAAGTATTAAGTGAATGTTTGAAAATAACTAACCAACACGTATTCTATAATCTCTCTTCAAGGCTCATCTTTCAAATATGAGGAAGTTGGTCTTGGTAGCTTCGGAGTTACGAGTGTGTCAAAGGGTCGCTGATGCAGAACCAAACACGTTGTAAGTCAGAACACAAATTACCATATTGAGCGCTAGAGGAGTTTTCAAGCTAATGCAAACCACAACTACTTAAAGAGTTCCATATGAACTCTCACATTCTCTATGTTCTATATAAGTTTTATTTTTTTTAATACTACTATCATTTTTTTCCTGCTTAATTCACATGGGAAAAGGGTTCTAAATCAAACATTCGACCTAATTCTGAATATGTGGATTTAAACTATATATAATTTCGTGTTAGATTTGACGCATTGCGAGATAAAGTGTATGCTTGCTTTAAATTATTTGACGCGACGTCAAACTAAAGGCGACAAATACTTACTTACAAGTAACTGAAGTGTTGGAGAGAATCTCCTGTCCATATTAAATAATCCATTCCAAAAATACTGAAAGAAGAGGATTTTTCCTTAAGTCATTTTTAAATGTTAGATATCTAATAAATGTTGCTATAGTTGCTATAACATACAAGATTCAACCTTTGCTGCATAACGTAGATCACATCATAAAACCGATCCTATGTGAACACATTTGTTTGGCCAATAAAGTAAAGAATCCAGTGTAACTCTTCTACCATTTATTTCCTTTATTTTTCATTATTACTAGGTATACTTGTATTAAGGACGGATCCAGCTATTGACGGGGACAAGCAGGAGCCTTTTCTGTTAGATTGTTAAAGATGAGTGTGGAGATTTCGCGTCAAGTAGAAAAGAGACATGTTAAACACATAAGTAATAAAAATCTCATAGCCCAATATTTCATATGTTAGCAAAGATCTTCTAATGTTCTGTCTGCGTGTAATTTACAAAAATAAAAAATAAAAAATATTAATTATTATTTTATTAATTTTTGTTATTAAGAAGGATTTAAATCTATGATATATTTCTTTTTTTCTATTTTTAACCATCAAGTCAATCCTACCTATATTTCCATGCATTCCATAACTTTACCTATAATGTGTTACTTCGTACAATTCTTAATACTACTGTTTTTTTTTTTTACTTGAACCAAACATACTAATATGTTGATTAAAAAATGAGAATGTTAATAATTGTGTTTTCAAGGCTTTTATTAATAAATAAATAATTTAGTTAAGGGTTGCCAACCAATTAATGTTACTAGAGTGTGGTTAAGAAGTTAAAAGAAAAAAGATTTTCTTAAAAATCATTTGAAAACATATTTAACAATTGTAAGAGATCTATTTTTATGCGTCTGAATAACAAAAATCTTTTACTTAATTCCTTAAAATGTATATATAGAGTAATTTAAAATATTTTAATTAGAATGTGTTTTTAACCTTACATCATGTAAGTTGCTCCATCATATGCTTACGAAGATTATTATTGTTTGTTTGACTAGATGGAGTCTATCGAGTCTTACTAGACTTGGATTAAGTCAGGTACAGAGCAAGTTATAATATTAGAATTATGAAATACAAAAAAGTTTTTTGTTTGTATCAAAATATTGTTTAAATTTATTATTTATTTTTCAACTACCATATTGATTAGCTTGTTTTGCCATTTATTTATTTTTTCTTTCTTTTTTAGGATATTTTAGAGTAAATGAACAATTTAGTTTATCGAATTGGGATTCGCTGTGACTTTGATCTTTAGATTTAAAAAAAAAAAAAAACTTAAATTACAATTTATTTCAACTAAATTCCAAAATTTAATCACTTTCTATCATTTTGATCATTATGTATATGTTAATATTTAAGTCACATGCATGTACGTAATTTTGGACTAAAATGAGTACAAATTTATAATTTAAAGATTTTTCGAAGTTTTGTTAACTCTAAAAACTAAAGTTGCAACAAATCACAATTAAGGACTACATTATCCATTTACTTGTATAATTAACAAAATAGTAACGATTTAATTATTTTTCATTTCTTTGTATTTTAATGAAGGGTATATCATAAAAATAGTTTTAAATGTAGGGTATAATCATTATAGTAAATTGCAGTAAAAAGAGTCTTATGATAATTTTTTTACTTAAATATGTTTTTCATATTTATAAGTTAGTAGTTTTTATTTTTGCAAAAAAATTATCATTCATTGTAAATTTGTGCTTCGTTAATTTTAGTCTCTTTAAGATTTAATTTTTTCATTTATAATTTTTGCGTTTACATAGACAAAAAATTGCAAGAGACAAATTTATCAAAATTAAAAATATCAAAATACCTCATAGAGACCAAAATTATAAAAGCTCAAATTTACAAGGAATAAAAATAAATAATTTTTTTTACAAGTATCAAAATTAAAAAATAAAAATCAATTTATAAAAATCAAAAACATATTTAAATCTTTTTTTATTATAAATAACAGTGTATTTAAAAGACCAATAAAATTTAGTATTATTAATAAATAATTGAATTTTTTTAAGCATGTTAAGAGTAATTAGATTTTCACATTGTAAATATGAAAAAATTTGATTAAGAGAGGAAAAACTCACTTCAAATTTAAATGTGTTTTGGGGATTAATTTTATGACTTCTATTTCTATCTGTCAAAATACATCGTATTTTGCTTTTCAATAAAGGAAAGAAAAAAAGTGTGTTCATAAGAATCGATACAGGAAGAGTTTAAACGAGGTGGGTTACAACTTACAAGTTCGTAGTTACTACGAGGACAATGGAAAATTTGCAAGTGGGGGCAACTTGTATAAGGAAGACAGCTAGCGAAGTGAAGCATGGTGGTGACTTGTGAGTCACATCAAACCTAAAGTCCAAATATGTCAACAAAAGTCGCATCACCGTCCAATCCTTGTGCACCGTTGACCCCTAAACAGTGTGCCAGAAATTATAAATGAATGAAGGGAGCAAAAGTATTAGAAGTGTAGAATAAAGCACCAATCTACTCAAATCCAGGAACCAATATCTCTCATCCTCCACCTTCTCGGCATTTGTCATCAATTCTTCCCCATCCACCATCACCATTCCATGGATTATTGAACTATTATTATGCTTGTTTGTATTGAAATTGTTTTTAACCATTTAATCTAATCTTCATTATCATTTCTCTTTCATTTATCATATATGTACTAGTACTAGTATAAAACATTTAAAATGCACTTTCTTGCAGGGCATGATTGGCATCAAATACTCCTTACTTCGTGAGTCTATTTGACCTAAAATCCTGGAAGGACAAATTCTGGTGACTGGTGGGTCAAAATTACCAACACAACTCATTGTTTGATGAAAAATAACATGTGACTCATATCATAAACATAACAAGTGTAAGTGACGGTACTTTTTTTTCAGTACATATCATAAATAGATACTCCTTCTTGTCTTAATTATAAGTAAAAAAATATATATTTCATATTTATTAAAGAAATTAATTAACTTCATTAAATTATGTGATTTCTAATTAAAAATATACACTTTTTTAAAATTATCATTTATTGAAACTTAATATTCAGCATTAAAAATCTTTAGCTTTAATAAATAAAAAATATTTTAAAGATAATATCATTAAATAAAATATAAGTAATTATAATCTGTTTATATAAGAAATTTTTGCTACTGAGAGATCAAAAGTAACATATTTCAATAAACTATAGTAATTTGTTTTCTTTATCATTTTCAAATCAACTAGCTATTGTGGTGGTTTTGACAACTCGAAATATAAATTAATTACACGTACTTAGATCCTTTACTGTCTAAGAAAGCTTAACAAGCATAAACATAAGCATTTAAATGTCTTTCTATAGTCGTTATTGCTTTTTATGCCGAAGCTAATTCTCTCCTTGAATTCTAAAATTTCAATAATCATTATTTTTATAGCTATGTGGGTATATTGGTTATTATTCCAAAAGAAAATGCAGAATCAGGGTTTTTGTCCTAACATTCTAAAATGAATTTTGTTGGAGATTTTGGTGTCTGAGGGGCTCAGAGCAACCTCAGAGTGTGGGCTCAGTGTTCAAACATAAATTCCTTCCTTTCTTTAATTTCCTTTACCCATGCAAGACAGCCTGCCAAAATGCCCATCATTGTTGAGCCAATGGCAGGAATATACGACCCCTCAATACTACAATAATGTAATCGCGAATTGTTTTGTCTGTATATCTATCTTCGTATAGTTGTTCATTTATTAATATCATTAAAAATCATGAATTTTATTCAGAAATTTTTGTATACTTTTTATAATTAAAAGAAAAATATAGAACAGGACTTTTATTATTCTTATAAAATTTATGTAAAAACCTTATAAAATATGCGTAAAATAATAAATTATTATTCTTATAAATTATGATCAGGACTGTCTGAAACATACTCCTAATTTTATATGCAGTATTTCACTGACCATTTTCTCTTTGAAAAAAATAATCTAAAAATGGATTTTGAAATACTGCAATGAAAAGTACCCAAATTTTATTAATTTATTATTCAAATTCAAATTTCGATGACTTTTATTAGAAAATATAAGTTTTGTAGTTTTCCAACCCGAATTTTTAATTGCGCTTCAAAACAGTATCATAGCATTAACGGCTAAACCTAATATCATTGAGAAAGCATATATAATTTCATTAATTTCTTATATGTTCTTCTGATTTTGAAGATAATCTATGGTAATTAAATCTCTGATTTTGAAGATATAAGTAGGACAATGCTTTTGCCAGTTTGTGTATGTTTCGATCCCCGAATACATGCGATCTAGATGATTTAGCATTAGCTACCATGCATTTTCGGGAAGATATCATATCATATGCATAGCTTTTTCAATTAGTTTTTAAATATTTTTGTGCTTAAAGATCAACATGTGGCTGGCACAGACTTTATAGGAATCCATGCTAAGGAAACTTCTTCCTCTTCTGTCACTGCTTAGTTATCAGATTGGCAAACAAGGCCTCATATATATATATATATATATATATATATATATATATATCTAGCTAGCTATGGTTCTTTCTTCCTCCTGCAAACTCAACTGTGTACAAAATTTTGACTGCCAGGTTCGCTATACAAAAGCCTCCCTAGTTTGACTAAGGCTACACATTGTACATTCATGTAGCTTCCTAGCTTGCCAACTAATCAAGTTGGTACAGAAAAACCCTAAAAAGTACATGGACTTGTCATTTTCTCTCCCCCAAAGTCATTAATTTATTGATTAACTTTATTTTAAAATAATAAAAATATATAGTAAAATAAATCCTGACTTATTCTCACTATATCTACATATTTTATAAAGAATAAATTTAATTAATTGTCTTTGAAGTTTTGTAAAATTACATAAATACCCTCTATTTTTTTTTTAACCTTTAGAATAACCTTGTGTTACACAAGCTACTCTGGTGTAATATTTTATAAACAATTAAGATGAATTAGTGTAATATATAAATGAGCATGATCAGAGTATATTTTTCAAAATTTAAGAGGGATTAGTGTAGGAGTAGAAAAAACCATCACTATCGCTATTTTCACAGTTGTTGCCACTCCCACCCCTTTCCTCTATCACCAACATTAATTCATCTTAGAGCAAGATAAGATAAAATAATTCATTCATTTTATTTATTTTTAATTTGTAATATCTTTTTAAAAGTTAAAAATAAAGAATAAGTCAAAACTCAAAATTAAAACTAGTTTTATATTTGAAATAGAAATTTCGACCTATTGATTTTTTTTAAATTAATCTAAGTTTATACAATATTAACTAAATCTGGAATTAAACGGCTCACAAAAAAAAAACAATGGAAAGAGAAATAATAAAGAAAGCAAGAGACAAATGGGCCTCGGCCCGTGGACTCATTAGAAAATTATGGCCCGGTTTATTTCGCAAGCCTGATCTAAGCTGGGATCACTGTCTTTTCACATCATTTAGCAATAGAATCTCAATGACGAATAACTTAAAAAAAAAAAATCTCCAGAAACAATATCTTTTTTTCGTAGAGAATCTCCAGAAACAAATGAATAATCATAGTGATTTTTAAAAAATAAAACAAGAAGTGGTAATTTGTTTCTTGCTTTGGCATTGATTATGTGTTGTCTAATTTCTACACTCACATTCAATTCTCAAAATGTCATATATTTTGAGTTTAATTTCATTCTAACAGTTTTAGATTTTGAACTAATAAAAACTAATATTCTGTCAAAAAAATTAATAAAAACTACCACTCAAGATAGAATTTAAAAATTATTTATTATAAAAAATAAAAAATCAACAAATTCTTGGCACACACAATTAGATAATGGTGATATAAATTCGTTTTAACGAAAATTAAGTCCATATGTAATGCTTATAAAATAAAATATTGTTTTGCTTTTGGGAATTACGGATTGAGGAGGAACCTAGGAATATTTTAAGAACTGAAATCGTCTCGATTCTTAAGAAGGCATGCGATAAAAGTGTGATTGAGAATTGTTAACAGTACTTTATCTAATATATTGTTGGATATAATTTTGGTATCTTTATTTTTAAAATTTTAGTTTTATATTTTTGTAATTTTGAGTTTTTCCTCAAACTTAACTAAAAGTATTGATGATTAAAAAAATTAACATATATATTGATCATGACATAGATTAAAAAATTATCTCACATCACTAAATTTAGATCATATGAAGTTAATTTTTATCAACCATCTGAATTTGATAAAAACAAAATAAAAGTTATAAATTTTATAAAGCTGGATGATTAAATTTTTTTTTATTTTAAAATAAAGAAATAAAAATTATAAAATTTTAAAAATAAAAGGACTAAATATTTTTATTTTAAAATAATGAAATCAACATTACATATATCTTAAAATAGGAGTAACAAAATTACATATAATTCTATATTCTTAAATGTAATTCTATATTCTTAAATATTAGCTGATATTTATTAGAATTACAATTTTTTAATCACACTTAGAGAATTGGATTGGCTTGTCTGAAACAAACTCATTGGCTTTTTATTAGAATCACAATTTTTTTTTATTTAAAGACATTCTCTCTTATTTAGTCATTTACGATATAAAAAAAATCCCAACAAAAAAAAATGATAAAGTTTAGTCAACATTAAAGTGTTTTACTAAGGTACTTTAGTTGAAACAGACCAATCTCGTGCACGATTTATTATTCTTATTATTATATAAAAAACACTTTCAAAATCATTTTACGATTTTAGTTTACCTTCCTTTAATTTTTTCTTAACATATTCTTAAGGTATATATCAGGAAATAAAAAATTAATTAAAAATGTATAAAATATTCAATACTTTAAAAGTTTAAATATATTTAATCAACATACATTATTTTCTTAACTTGTATTATAAATATACTACTAGTTATCATTCCATCATCAGTATTTTTTAAGAGTACAAGTTAAAAATTAAATAACTATTATGTAATGAGAACACTGGCAAATGCCTCTAATGCATCGATCAAGGAATTAAAAGTGCAGAGCTTTTACAAATAAATGTTAATTACATATTTTCATTGTGATTTTCAATGTAAATCTACATTCATTTTTAAACCTATTTCATTATTTATTATTTTTTAATTTAGAGGTTTTACGACACTCATGAAAAAGTCTCATTTTATCTACTCCTTTTTTTGTCTACTTATTCAAAAATTTAATAATGTGTTTATTCATATTAAAATTAATTTCAACTTATTATTACTGTTATATTTTTTATATTTATAGAAAGTAAAATATTCAAAAAGTAGATAGAAATAAAAATAGAAAAACCATATCAAATTAAAAACTACTAAATAAATAAATAAATTTTAAGAAGTAGACAGATAAGAAAAAGGAGATTGGAGTATAGTAATATTTTTATTGACACTTTGCGGGTAACATGGGCATTTCATTAAAGTGCGCGTGCCTCTAATTTCAGGGTTATTTTGTGGCCCTCTAACCTAAACCGAGGGTCCAATAGGAGGTATGTTGAAAGATCGCGTTTCAAAAGTATGATAGTTGATGCTTTTTCAGTTTACAATATGAAATCCCAATCAATCTCTCACATCTATTTCAGTGTAAATTAATCGACAAAACCTAAAAAAACGCTTTTCGCCTTGAGAATTCAAGGTCTGTTGTAGTGGCGAACTATGTTTAGTTAAGAAAGAAAAACTTAATTTACATACATGTATAATTTATTAAGAGTGTTTAAATTGTATTATAGTCCGAATTTTAATGAAATAAGAGAATAACTTAAAATAATATTTTAAATTAAATTTTAAGAATTTTATTTTTCTTTCTTAGATGTAAAAAATATGATAATAATAATACATTGAAAGATGTACTATTTGTTTGATAGTACTGGTTTTTTTAAATTTCAATAAGAAAAGGAAAAATCAGAGTAGAGAGAGAGAGAGAGAGAGAGAGAAGGAAGTCGGAAGGAGACGTAAAGGAAAATGGATACTTGGGTGCCTTTACTGAGGGCCAGAAGGCAGACAGGAAAAAAGAAAGTAAACGGAGGGAGAAAGCGGTGACATTGCAGAGCCACAAGTAGGATATTTGTAATAAATTTGAATAATTAAAAAAATATGTTGCTAAAATTTATCCTGGTAATTTGTTTCTACAAGAGTATAGGATATTTTGTAATAGATTTTAAATTGAAATTTTAAATTATTTTTTTATAGATTTTAAAATATTAAATAGGATTAAAAAATTTTAAGATTTTTTATTTTTTTTAATGATAAATCTCATATTTTAAGAAAAGAAAAAAAATAAATTTTTTTAATAATATATAAATCTTAAGAGATTTTTTATGAGAATTTACCATTTATATTAAAAATCTCTTCAACTTTTTTATTAAAAAATATAATAAAAATCAGATTTTAAATTAAAAATTTTTATTTTAAAGACGTTTTAAAATAAATTTTATAATATGAATTCGGAGAGAGAGTAAGATACTAGTAGTAATAGATGCATAATGAATTAATGATGGAGAGTGGAGAAGTGGAAATAATTGTTTTTGGGTGAAGAGTAGTGGAAGGCAGCTAAGGTAGAGAAGAGGTTTAGTATATGATATTGCACATCACGAGGTGCCTCGAGCCCTGCAAATGCAATACATCAATCTAATCTCTTCTCCTCACGCGCTTTCCTTTTTATCATTTTATCAAGTGGGTCCCACTAGTCACGCCATTGGGACACCCGGGCGGCGCCTCTCTCTTACATTTCCACTTGTCTACTCACCTGGCTACATCCATCAATTATTATATACAATAAAAGAAACTTCAACATCTCAACACGTGTCTCTTTCTTCTTAATTTTCTCCACTCCAATTAAATTACTAACATATAATTTTGTTTTTCTCACCTTCTGCGTTTCTTCATCTACCTCATTACATTACATTCTCCTTAAAATTCTCACCTCTCTCCCTTCTTAAATTCCATTCATAAATACACCCTCATATTCTACTTGTAGTGCTACTACTACCAATCTTGTCCTCCTCTGTCACTGCCTCTATACTCTACATATTTTATTCTTTCATTTTTTTTTTAAATTTCCGTATTTTACTATTTTATAAATTAGAGTCAGTGACTTTTACCAAGCGCATGATAACGTTTACGATTTTTTTTATAAGATATTTTATATTAAACTTTGTATTAGAAATTATCTACTATTTAAACCTTTTAGCAAAATTTTATTTAATATATTAAACCATTATTGTTGAATATACTATATGATATGTTAAATACAATTTTAATACACATGTTATAATAAACTCAAATTCATTCTTATTATACCATTCTAAATTTAAAATATGTATACCTTTTTATAGTTTAAAATGTATACTTTACGAACTTATATACCAAAATGATTTGAACATAAACTAAAATAGTATAATGGATAAACATAAACAAATACAAATGAGAATAAAATAAAAAAGACATCCAATTGTTTCAGTGAGTCAAAAGTTAAGAATATTTTTATTTATATATTATCAAATAGTTAAATACATGTCATAGATGTCCTATCTTATTCCTAACTTTGACTAATCATCATTTAAAATATAAAATGAGTGAAAATTATCTCCTCTGAAATTTAAAGAATAAGCTGACACCGGTAGACATCATCTTATTTTTAGGAACGTTGAGTCTCAATACCTTGCAACTTCTCCAAATGTTAGATGCATTTATAGCAACCCGACAATGTCTTGTGTCTTGATCATCAATATTTATCTAAAATCACCACCTAATACAATTAAATTACCTTACCTCCAAAAGGTTTGTCAATATTATCCTTATTTTGAGATGCCATTATATCTCACATTGTCCTGTCAAAAGCCTCAAAGCAAAACCTATTCATCATGGGTGTCTCATCCCATATGATTAGTTTTGCATGAAGAAGTTTTGATCTATTACTCCCTAGTTTAATATTGCAAGTTGATTCTTCATTGATGACCAATGGAATGGAGAATGTACAATGAGCGGTTCCACCTCGAGGTAAGAGCAGAGAGGGAATGCCACTTGAAGCCACATTTAAGACAATAAATCCTGCAGATAAAGTTTTCCAAAGAAATGTTTTTCTAGTGCCACCATAACCATATAAGGAAAAAAAATCCACCGGATCCAGACATGATTGCCTTTATAATGTCATTGTATACATGTTTTTTTGTTTTATTGTCAACGACTTCATTGATTCCTGGTGGATCCTTTCCATCTTAACTTGATCGTAGTTAAGTATACATCAGCAATCAACTTATTCAGTTATTCTGGAAGTCAAACACATCATGCCACTGGCAATGGAATGGAAGAATAGTTTGAAAGAGATCTTCCATTTGATTGAAGTAACTTATCCACTTCAATAAGACGGATTTCTCAAAACATTATCTTCGATTTGTAGACCTGTAAAAAATGACAATGTTAAATATATATGCAAGAAGAAAAAATATGAATAGGAGATATTAAATAAATTTACCAGGAATATTTAAATCCCTTCTTCTGTTGTAGACTATATCATCCGACAATAACTTCCATGTGGCATCCCAAACTGTAGTTGGTTCTGTCATTGTATCCATAGCTAACAAAGTAACAAACAACCTTCGCAACTACGTTCCGAAGGAAAGTTTACTCGCTTCAACAATTGCATCTATGATAATTTTCTAATAGACCTATTGCATGAGATACTTGCTAGTTTTGTATGTTACTCCATTAATTGTCTCTAGACAATCATAGCCAGTGCAACCCCTTTGAACCGTTAGCAAAATTCTCATATAATATAGTTCACCAACCCCAGGAGGAATGTAATTAAGCCCACCAATGCTTTGACCCTTCTTTTGTGGCTGCGACCTTTTTTCTTTGATGCAATATACAAACATGGATGGGAACTATAAATATGTGAAACACCTGCCGTCAGTAAAATGTTTGTTTGCTTCCTCATTCCTTTTGAAAACCGTTTGAATTTCTTCCTTCTCATTGAAATATAAACTTTCTGTTGATTAGGAAGGTGAAACATCAATCTTTGGACAGAGGTGGCCATCTATGATGTATATCAAATGCTAAATTCTTCAAACTGCTTTGCATGATGATAGGTACCTACGGCTACAATCATAATACCATACCTTTTTACTTCATCAACACAATGATTTGTGTCATTATCTATTACATCCTTGCATATCTATAAGTTAGCTCGATCAGGACCTTTGTGAATGTATTTAAACAAATACTTTACAGAATTAGACTTATTGCAATACTCGAAGTTGACGTGCCCTCTATATCGTACAAGAAGATAAGGATTGTAGGGAATAACACTACGATTATCTAACTTAATTTACCCCCATTTTCTTAACCCAATAGACCAGAATCATGACGTTTAAACTTGGGATAACCTTGGTCAATGTATGCGCTTGTATGTGTTATTTTAAATTCTTTTTAAAAACAACATCATTATTTTATCAATTATATTTACTTATATTTACTTGATTTTTTTTAGTCATTGTATATACTTATTATGAAATTAAAAGGATATAGAAATGAAGAATGATAAATAAATAAAAAAAACAATTTAGTATTCATTAGATAATGAAAGCCTTAATAGTATTAAATTAAAAAAAAAAGATAAAAGTCTTAATATAAAATGACAATATTAATTGCATTTTTAGCTTTTACATTCCATTTTGATATTATACTTAAAGTGGAAAAAAAGAAAGTAATTAAAAAAAAAGAGGGATAGGTATATGTACCCGTCCGGTCCATTTAAGGTCCGACTTGCGAAATCCGTATTTTATATGGGTCGAACAAACATGATCTATTAAATAAATGATATTATTTTTATGATTTGTATTCGATCTATAAAAATCTGCAAATAAATGGATTAATCAACTAGCTTTAATAAAAATATGAAAATGAAAAATCTATTAAAAATAAAGGTATTTTACATTTTTTTAATCTCATATTATATAAACTCCAACATTATTTCCAAAAAAAACTAGTGAGTAAAAGTAAATAAATAAAAGAAGAAGAAAAAAGTATAAACTTAGAAGTTCACGGGCTGGTAGGTGAACCCGTGGGTTAAACCTGTAAAACTTAAAAGGTTTAAACGGGTCAGGCCTAAAATCGCCTATGACTATATGACTATGCGGACTTTTTAAAAAATGGTACGTTATCCACCTGCTCTCTAGACTTAATGCGCTAGTCCACATACCTTTGCTCGTATACTCATCCTTATTGAAAAATAAAAATAAACATTTATTCTTCTTTTTTTTTTGTCTATTTAAAGGTGTTTGTAATTGAATTCATGTAAAATTATATAGTTTTTTTATCAATGTAAAGTCTTAATAACTCTTATATTTTAAAACCCATCGTTTCGAATTATAGGAATTAAAGACTGTAAAAATATAGATTATCTTTTTATCTATTGTAATTGGCTGAAGTTGTTATAAGTTACAACAATTAATCATATAGGGGAAGAAATTAACTAATTTTATTCATTAGATAATGGAAACATTAATAGTATTAAATACAAAAAGTAGATTGTTGTCTCTCCTATTTTGATGGTGAGAATTAAGAAGATAAACTATAGTGGATGAATCTATGGATTAAAGGATTTACTTCTTACACCAAGACATATTTTTCATACACTCAATATTATACCGTTAATTTTTAAAAATATTATTTGTTAAGTATGGACATACATCATTCAGCTTCTTCTCCTCTCACCTATTTTTGTTTGTGCTAAACGTTTACGGATTATCAATCCGTATGAGTCATATGGATTGTTTAAAATCATTTTTTTACATTTAAATACTTTATTAATGATACTATTTTAAAACAAAAAATAAAAAGTATTTTTTTATAATTTTCTTAAACATTTATTTATTTTTATTTATACAAGAATAATTTGGATATGTACGTCTCTCACTTACATAACTATGAAACTTGATACAAATCATATATTTTATTTTAAACTAATCATATATATTTGAAATTTTGTTTCAATTGGATTATATAATTAAAAAAAATCAGCATAAAATTTATATAGTTCAAATAATTTATAACAATAAAGAACGGCATGATAATAATAATCACAAATTAATTGTTGTGTGCATGTAATAATGATAATTTAGATAAGAGAAATTTTCAAACAGTAAAAAAAGATAAAATAAAATAGTCAAAATAAAGTTGAGAAAAAAAAAACTATTTTTTTAAGCTAGTTTATTTTTCATAATCTTCTTCAAGTAACTTATCAAAATAAAATACTTGAGGTGACTTATGAAAAATAAGTTATTAAAATAAGCTTAATTTAATCAAAGTAAAATATAAGCTAGTAAAAGGAGATAAAAAAATTATAAGATCTACAAAATTAAGTTAAATATTTGATTGAGTTTTTGTGAAGAATGCTTAAATCTATATGACATTATAAAATCTATAAAATTGAGATAAACAAAGCCATTTAACAATGATCCTCTATCATTAATGTATTCCTAACTAATATGAAACATCTTATCACACTCTTCATGCCTAAAATTGATGCCATATTGTGCTGATTGCTGAATCAATTGTTCTAAAATCCTTGATTCATTTAATGAATGCACAAATAATTTTAACACTCCCCCACACAAGAATCCAATAAGTTTAAAATATAGATAATGCACAAATGATAACATGGAAAAGAAATTGTCCTTTTCCTCTAAAACTTATCGAAATCAATTCGCCAACAAGAATACAAAGGAACGTGGATTTGTACCCGAGCAATAAAGAACTTGCAAATTTGCATGTAGATGATGCTACATTGAAATGAAGAAGGGGGGTTAATGCGTGCACAAGCACAATGCATTAAATCACCTACGATGGTCTATAAAGTGTAGTAGTTTGTAGAGTGGTCCCTCACATAAATATCAATAGCAGAGAAAAAGTCTGGGCTTGTTTGCTTGGTTCAGTAGACTCAGTACAGACCCCTACGCACACCTACTCTGTCTTTTATGTAATCTCACTGTCATTGCTCAAATCTTCAGAACCCTACCCCTCATCTTTTCCCAGCCATTCACATCACCATTTTTTTTATACTAATTTTATTCTTTAAATATCAGATAATCAGATAATTGACTTGACCCCATCTATAAAGAAAGTGTATAATATAACACTACCCATCCCCACCTATGTATCTTCTTACTGTATACTCAATTTTCAAACTTTCTTAATATTTCACAAAATAAACACTTAATGAAAAAACACACACATTCAACTTGTCTTCATGGGCATAAACACATTCAAATATTTTTCTATTTATTAAGTTGGAAGGTTTGAAAAAATACATTGTAAAAATATTATGGAAGATTCCATATTAAATGAATAAAAGTAATATTTATAATAAATGAAAAACAACCTTTATTTCATTCTGCATTATTTTTGCAGTTGAATTAGATTTAAATCTACAATTGAATATGATATTAGAGTATATTTTAATGTTAGGTTTATTTGTTGTTAAATATATAGGATAACTTAGACTCACTGATGTTCAACTTGTAAATTTTATGTTCATAATATTCAGCCATCAACATGAGAAAAAAGAAAATTCACTTATAAAGTAGTTTTTGGAGTTAAATTAATCCTAAACTGAAATTTTTATATATATATTTTTTTTATCTTTGTTACTTCATATCATATGAGCATTTAAAACTTATTTCTCTAAAACTAAAAGAGACAAAAAAAATAAGTTGTCTCATTTTGGTTGCAGAAAAAATATTTATATTTTTTTTCAGTAACGGTTGATTACTCGAACTCATATCTTTATTCCCCCCAAATTTGGGGGGCAAATACACTGAACTGGGCTTTGACTAAATTGGATTACTTCGATTAACAGGTTACATATTGGGCCATTCAACCACTTATTATAGCCCAAATTGACACAACAAATGTTAAAAAATAAAAGAATTTCAAACAATGCATGCATGAGTATTGACTTTTCTTTTATACAAAGAGCATTGACCTTTCCGACTCAATTTTTTTGTTCATTTTATCCCTCTTCTCAATTTCTTAAGAATATTTCAAAGTTTATATACAAAACCATATACTTTATACACAACAAACATGTACGAATTATACAATTAGTTACTAGGATATATAGTACAAATTTAACTATTGACTGAATAATCTACTCACAAGAGAACTATTAGAAATTTCAATATACAATTCTTTTGTTATGAGGAATAAATAATCGATTTTTTTATATATAAAAAGTACAATATTTTGTAAATTATCAAAAGTCAAAATATAGCACGGTATTATATATATCATGGTCCAGTTTTGTTTTTCCTTTACTTTAACATGCTCACGAATTGATAATGCAACTCATATTATCTTTGTGTATGTATGAGCATTGGCTATATATGTTTTATATTTGAATAATGACATACGCAAAACTTTTATTTTATTTCACATGCTTACCAAATTCTAACATTACATCATTCTTTTTTTTTTTTCTTTCTTTTAATTTTATTTTTATTATCTAAATTCTCAACCTTTCAAATGACTACATATCAATTATACTGAAGACGGATCAACTTAATTGTCAAAGAGTAATCTTTTTTAGAATTATTCCTCATTTTTATTGTTTATTTACTTAAAATCCAATGATAATTATAAATAATTAATCCTAATCATTAAATTTATAATAAAAATCAATAATTACGATAAAAAAGTAAAATACAAGCAGCAATCAATCCATATACAGAATACACAACAGAGACCCTGCCAATAATAAGGTTCTACCCAAAGCACTTGCAGCCCTTCAAACAACATAGACAAGTGTTCTATTCAAGAAAATCATATACCTAGCTATAGCCACATCATACATATATGATATTACAACCCCTTCAAACATTCCATGGGATATGTTGACCACTCATAAATAAACAACAAAAGAGAATTCCTTCACCCTGTTTGATAGCCATACCCAAGATCTAAATTTAGTTAATTCCAAATTTAGTTAATTCCAAGGTACATGTTCAGTATTAATGATAATTATTGTTGAAAATAATGTTCATTATATGGGGTAAAGGCATGGAAGACTCGAAGGACCACACTAGGATGCACTGAGTTATTTGGTTCAGTACCTGATGGGTCAAGCTTATTTAAGAGTGTAACAATGGCTAAATTAAATGGCATTAAAACAAAAATCTTCTGGTTAATATAATGCATATAATTTCCTTTCAGCCTTTCCTTTCTTTGGAGTTTGGACCCGCTATACTGAGGTAGACACGTACTGAATTAAGCCTCTAATTAATTTGACAAAGAGGATTTTCTCCTTCGCTGTGTCTTTGCTGATTGATTAATTTTTTTATTGATAAATATTAATTTGTTAATTTTATTAAAAATATCAGTTGAAGAATTCAAACCCGCAATCTGTCATTTCTTTCTTCTTTCTTTCTTCTTCCTTCATATTTTCCCAATTAATGAATCAACCTTATATCTCCCTCCCTTGTTCAATGCATATATAACTTCCTACCCTTTTTGCTTCCACGCAGGTTAGTTACCAGTACTCGACGCATTATCTTGTGATCTTTTTATAGGTTAACGTTTGGATATCTAAAATATGTAGCTACATAATATTACGGGATAAAAGTAGAATGCAATAAAATTAATTACCAAAGACGGAATGAAATAAAAATTTATTAGTTTATAAACTATCCTGTTATACATTGAATGGATGACAAAATATCCATTTTTATTAGTTTATTTATAAAAGAATGTTGTCACTCGTATTTCACATTCTTGCAATAAAGAAAAAGATCGATAAAAAGAAAAAGAGAGAAGTGTTAGGTGATAAAGGAAAATGCGCAGAGAAAAATGTTATGAAAATGTATTTGTATATAATAAATAATATATACATATATATATATATATATATATAATAACAACTACTGTGATCTATTTAATTTCCATCTATTTCATTTATTAATTTCTAACATAACATAGGTTTTATATATGACAAGGGGAAACCTAGGTACGTCTTGGGCTAGGAGAAAGTCCTAGGCTTTCCCAAGGCTCTTGACACACTATATATATGCTTTCCAGATGCTCAATTTTTGAGAGTCTACTGGGTGTGTGTGTGTGTATATATATATATATATATATATATATATATATATATATATGTATATATATATATATGAGGGCTTCCTGATCAGAAGTTAAGTTTCCTCAAGGGTTCAATTCTTTGCAAAACTGATATGTCTTTTACACCAAGTTCCTCTTCAAAGTTCCTCGTCTCAAGACACCTTGGTGCATGTAGCTCTCTATCTGTGTTTTCATCAATATTTATGTTTAGAAACTGTAACTGACTGTCTAATAGAATTCTAAAATGATTCATGAACACTTCTCGTTTATTTAATTTGACACTTGGTGAGAAAGAGAAAAGAAAGAGGAAAGTATATGCATAATAAGTAATATTATGTGATAAAAAAGAGAGAGAAATGAACAGAAACAATGAGTGTTAATCAGCTGTTTCATGTCAAAGTGTCCACATCTATATGTACTATCCTTCAATAGAATTTGTAATTAATTTTTTGTCTCTATCTCACTCCTTATCAATGATCAGCAAATTTTTTTCTGTAGTTATTTACACACGGAAGCCAAATATATGAATAACAAAACTTAGAGAAAATGACCTTATAATTGAGAGGGAGAGATCAAGAGAAATGAAGAAATAGATGAGTGTGTAAAGAAAGGTCTGTGATCTTTATTATTTCTAGCTGTGTAAATATCACGAGTCTAACTTTTTTAAACCACTCTGCAGCAAAATTTCTTCAACTTGCAATTGAGATAAATACAAATGAATATATAGTTAGGAGTCACAAAGTCAGTAAGATATATATAATTAAACATGACTTAGAATTGGGGAACAATTGCAAGTTTATAAATGCAAGCTTCACTTTGTAAATCAACTAAGAAATCATTAAACAACTCAGAAAAAGTTGAAGCAATTAATTTCCATAATATCATTCACAAAATTATAAATAACCAGGAAAAAGAAAACGAGTGGCTAATTAATCCTGAAAGGCCAGAAATAAATATAATTAATGTATATATCAGTGTACAAATTGATGTTATGTGTATGTGGAGTACTTCTAATTAATCAAGAAAATATTTCCACGGGCTTTTCTTTTTCTTTCCACTCTAACCCTATGAATCTGCATGGCGAAAACCTAATCTTGTATTCCGAAATGGTTTCAAGCTTAGGAGACCACACCTGATCCTTAGACTTCACAAGCTGTTCATAGTGCTTTTGCAACTCAGGAGTACTACACAGAAAACTAGAGGGGCTACCAGGGGTTGTTCCAACACCATTATTATCTTTGTTGTGATCTCCACCACTTATGAGCCTAGTGATGAACTCAGGCATGACCTTAATAGCAACCCTTCCATCAGAACCCTTCAAGTACTGAAAAGGGCATGCACCAAACTTGATAGGGGACTTGTTAGGGCAAGATCCAAGGGCAGAAATGGAAGCCACAGTGAGGTTGTTGCATGCAAAGAGATCAATGGGTAGAACAAAGTAGGTTTGGCCAGGCATGAGTTTATCATCTATGGAGAGAACAGGAATTGGTTGTCCAATGAAGAAAGAGTCTGCATGGCACACCATCATTTCAGGGAACTCAAACATGATCTCACCAGCTATGTGTTTCCCTTTAAGGGATCTTGATGTTCCTTCCCAAAATATGAGCTTCACGGATTTTGATGATGATGATGAATTGGTGTTGAGTTGAAAGCATGGAGTCTTCAATGCGTTTCCCATTTGAATAAGAGAGAATAATAGAGAGAGAGAAACGGTGCAAGCTAGCTGCTTAGACAAAAATATGACGAAGAGATTATATATATATATAGATATATATATATATATATATATATATAAGGATATATTATAATGTTGACTTTGGATGAAATAATGTGGTCCTAATTTTTTTTCATTATGTTTTTGGTACAATTAATTAAAAAGTTTGATGGGGTCGGTGGTCTGGTCAGCCATGCCGGCTTTGAAAAGTTCACTTTCTATATCGTGATGTGTGTGGGATCTTTTAGGACACACTCTTGTGCCAGGCTCTATAGCAAAAACAACTCATACACGAACTTCACAAGCTTAACCCTTGACCTTGTGTGCCTTTTACTATTTATATTCAAACCTAGTTGGTTACCCTTTTTCTCCTCCCATTAATATAATGCACAGGACTATATATAGGAGGAGTATTTAGGGTTTTACTCTTTTAGGGGTGAAGATTAATTCATGAATGTAGATATTTTTGTTCTTATAAAGACCTAAAAGAAATATAAAAAAAAGATGTTAAAATTCTTACTTTGTTATATTAACTGCGTATGAATAGTCGGCACTTTATACGGTCCAGCCACTACTAGAAAAACAGCTTTCGACATCGGTTATTTTTGACATTCCACATCGGTTTTAAACCGATGTTGAATCAGGCGATGTTGAAAGTATCAACGTTAACATCGGTTTTTGAAAACCGATGTTAACATAACTATACAACATCGGTTTTCTTAAAAAACCGATGTTGAATAATAAGAAATTAACAAAAAAAAATATAACTACGCAAATTCAACATCGGTTTTTCGTAAAAACCGATGTTAAATTTACATAACAACATCGGTTTTTACAAAAACCGATGTTGAATTTACATATCAACATCGGTTTTTTATAAAAAACCGATGTAGAAAGTTCATATTTTTACATCGGTTTTCTTATAACCGATGTTGTATATTTACTTTTTACATCATTTATTAAATAACCGATGTACAATGTCATTTTTTAAAAAAAAAAATGACCTATTCCCTTTATTACTCCCAGCTTCATATTCTATCCACATAATCCCAATGTATACAATTTCAATATGTATGGAAGATGAGAAGATAAACACATACAAGTATAAATATAATTTTAATATCTGAAATTAAAAGATACATGTGATTAATGAAATACTCACGTAAATGCTATACAAAGACGAACCAGAACAAATTACTAGAGTGATATAAAAGGACCATATGTGAGATTAATATATCAAATTAACTTCAAGAAAATGTGCAGGAATCTTGCTAAATGAATGTTATAGATAGAAAAAGGTCACTCAAAGGCACTTAATGATCTCTAATGTAAGAAATAATAAATGAGAACCATGAGATGAAGAAGGCTCCTTAGAACTTTTATATGGAGCACTATATTCACAAACTTAGC
>PYAF01003600.1:413674-446440 GCA_007407185.1 Glycine tomentella
TGATAAAACATAAAAGGAAGAAAACATATCTCAGAAAGCAAAAGCCAAAAGATATCAAATTCTTTTAAGTTTATTATACCAGTCATTTAGATCTTCTATGTAATTGAACCAGTCATTTCAGAAAACAAAAGCCAAAAGATTTCAAAAGCAACCTATCCAACAACAAATGGCAATTAAATGGCATTCCTAGCACCAGTCTAGATGTTATCAATGGAAAAATAATGGAAGGCTATATTATAAATTAGAAAAAAAAACTAATTGGATTTTAGTTATCATAATTTTCTTTACAGCTTATTTCATTTTTCCCAAGCAAAACATAATTATTTTCCCTATTTTTTCATTCCCACCATTTACATGGCAATCCAAACAAGACACCAGACTACTCTCCCATAGTTCAATTTCCATTCCATTCACTTTCTTTCACTCCTTACTTGCTTCCAAAACACAGGCTAAGATGCTGCCTATGACAAATATTTTCAGGCAATGAGTATAAATGGACTTCAAAGAGGTCAATCTTACCAACTCAACTAAAACAACATCAATATTCAATAACAATAATTGCAAGGAATGACAAGGTGTGGGAGACTATCGCAGCAATTTGGCAGGAGACTGTAGGTTCAAGGTTGCATATATTACCTTAATCCCAAGATTCCTATGCCAAAACTAACAATCAGCAGCACCACCAGCCATTCTCCCAAGCATATATGGAACAAAGCACAAACTGCGATGCTGGAGCCAATAGTCAGAATTCAAGATCAAACACAATGCAAATAGATAAAACCCATCATTTAATTTGTAGCAATTAGCACAAAAAAAAACTCTGCCTCAGCCAAAGGAACAAAAAATAGTAAAAAATGAAATTAAAATCTAGCAAACACTCACATATGTATCCTCCTATGCTAGCTCGAGAATTAGCAGCTACCATAACACCCTCCTTAAATATAAAAGCAAGAGTATTAGTACCCTTTGCGGGTTTCACCATCTGTCTAGCGTCTTTCAAGAACCCATCGAACTAGCACCATCCTTTCCATTCTTCATTTGGATGAAAGCAAATGAACAAAGCACAACATGTTAAAATAACGCAATCAGTACCAGATTATAGATAGGCTTCCTCGCGAATGAACCCACCAAATTTTAGGATCTTCTCAAAAACACCATTTCACCTTCAGTTTGGACATACGCGCAGACCTACATTCAAACTTAAAACAAACCTAAATAAATAAGATGCATCTTTTACTTCCAAAAGGGCAAATACAAAGATCCAAACTCTAATAAACAACTCAACATTAAAAGGAAAAAAATGCATCCTTTACTTCAAAAAGGCAAAACCAGATTCGAAGAGCAAAAGACGCAAACTACAAAATTCTGTTCCAATGAAAGCCCTTCAAGATTGTCATCATAGAGGCTGTGTTGTTTCCAATGATGCTCCACACGCTCGACGTCACCAACAAACACAAGCAGAAATTATCGAGTCACACCTTCCCGAACTCAAAACACTAGAGAGATCTATGATTGATGGCGAGAGAGTGAAGGGTTTGGTGAGAGGAAGCAGCGGCAACGCATAGAGGGGCATCGGTGGATTGTAGAGGAAGGTGAAGAAATCGAAGGGAGTTTGCGGCGATTCTGTGGCTGACGGAGGCGCTGCCAATTTTGCGAGGTCCAAAACTGAGTTTCGTTCACAGAACCACATCGCGATTTGGGGGACGGTGGTGTTCAAGACGATGAGATTTGAACGTTGGGTGTAGCCGTGTAGGTTCTTCTCATCGGAGAGCCCCAAGGGCCTGCTTCTCTTCCTGATGCATTCTTCTTCTGGATCCTTCTAATAATAAACCCAAAAAATTGGAAAATAAAAAAATGAAAGTGGAAAAATAAATAAAGAGAAAAACCAACAGAGAAAGCTTACATGATGATGAATGGAAAAATAGAAACGGGCGAGCAGAGAGAGCGGAGGAAAAACTTAACAATAAGAAAGTGAGTGAATGTTTGGGAAGACCAAAGGTAAGGGCAGAGTACTGTGAAGAAAAGCGCACGCGTGCATAACAACTATAACGTCGGTTTTTAAAAAACCGATGTTGTGAGTATTTAGACAACATCGGTTTTAAAATAACCGATGTTAAAATTGTTCTGTTAACATCGGTTTTTTCTAAAACCGATGTTAACGATAACATTTTATTTACAAAAATGCCACCGCGTATTTTGTAACATCGGTTTCCATCATAACCGATGTTAGGAGAGCGATGTTAAAACTCTATTTTCTAGTAGTGAGCGTGGGGGGCGAAAGTACAATTATACAATTAAAGACTAATAAATTTCATATCTTAAAGGTTAAAAGGCGTTGGAAATTAAAAAATTTCCCTCAGGCAGAAGACGTGTACGCCGTTTTAATTTTGTTAAAAAAAATAATCCTGTAGAGTTAGTAAATTTTGATCAAACATATATAATTTTGATCTTGGATTAAAACTATAACACAAATTACCGAATTACAAAAGATTTTACATATGCTTGTATATTATAAAGAGAAAATAATTCATATACTAATATTATGAATAGTTTTTATAATTTCATTTAATCAAAAACCGTGGTATAATAATTTTATTAACTTTTGTAACAATTACTTAAGTCATATTTATTATCTTTTCATGGTTGAGACGACTGTAAAAACTTCTACAGTATCGATGCATAGAACTTAAATAATATTATAAATTAGAATTTTTAATTTATTTATCCTAAATTATAATTATAATTATATAAAAACATTCATTTTATAAAATGAACAGAATGATTAAAATACCTCTTCAAAGAAAAGCAGTATAATTATAAAAAAATCAAACCTAGCTAAATTCCCTGGTTTATCTTCACTACTTGAAACTCAAGTAACATTTTTTTTTGGGGTGCTCAACTCAAGTAACATATAACATATACTTATTTTGATATAGAAATTTAATCATTATCCAAAGACTAAGTTAGATCCAGTCATCTCATTTTTTTGGATAAAATTAACCACCGTATTACTCTGTCATTTGTGCGAATGTCATCGAAAATATGACCTAACCAATCATCCGCGAAGGCATCTCTAAGTTTGAATTTGTTGACTCTATCTAATCCGTGATTTGAGCTTTAAAATTTTGTTGATTTTAAATCTAATAAACCCAACTAATTCATTTAATATTCATAATTTAAGGAGTGACTAATATATATTTCAAAATCAGTAGGTGTTCGTTTGGTTCTTTCCAACTAAAATTAATTGGTTCGCAAGACAAAGTCTGTGCAAGTCACTCAAAGCCTCAAGTTCCCTTCGTCATATTAATCGAACCCAAGTTGTCGGTTTAAGATCAAACTTGTGACTTTCACGTGTCAATTTGCTGCTTTTTTTTATTATGTAAATGTATAGTCAAATTGCAGGTTATAATTATATAATCCGTTTACCATTTTTATGCGCCTTCGATAGATATAATAGAAGCCTATTATTAACGTAATTAGTTTAAAAATTTGTGAAGGAAAATAATATTTCCATTCTTTATAGATATTCTTACGAATTAAAAAGAAGTTTATCTCAAAGACTTAAAGAAGTTCAATTTACTAATTTCTTTGATAAATTGTTTTAGCCTTTATTAAATAACGTCGACCCTTTTCGTAAGTCACCTTTCGGATAATAAGTGAACTCATCAAAAATAAATTTATAGCTATTAATAAATGACTTGTTTCCGAAAGAAAAGGAAAGAATATGATATGAATGCGACTATAATTTTTAAATAATTGTGTAATTTGAACTAATAAACAACTAAAATGGGAAACAACAACGAGAATTGTTCAAAATTCGCATGTGATACACATCTGTGTAACCTATCCTCAAGGAGCTAAAGAGCTGACTTTTACATTGTCAATAGAACACCTGAAAAGCAATCGTTACATACGTACATAAATATATGGTTTTAAAGAAGAAAAGTTCTTACACGTTCATATTTCATGTTCTTTCTTCATTGACTAAGTTGTCACAATGGGGGAGGAAGAAGCTATAAATTCCACATTTAAGAAGATATAAAGATAAAATGAATGCTACTAGTATCAAGTTGATAAAGAAACTAAAATGAATTTCATTATTTATGCTCATGAGAGAAAAAAAAAATTAATCATAGAAAATAAACAGGCCAAGCAAAGCTAAGTTGATTTTATGTTTTTAAATGGATCGATACTCTTAATTTCTTCTTTCCCTCTCCTAACTGATCTTCCCTAAGTAAATTGAAGGAAAATGATAAAATAAAAAATATGATATATATATATATATATATATATATACACACATTTTCTGTGACTATAATTAATTATCATAAAAAAACTATAGTACGTAATTATGGAAAATGTTTTTAAAATATAAAAGAGCAATATATACAAATTTGTATTTTTGTACGTACTCCTGTATAAGACTTACAATTTTGTAGAATACTTGGAAAGCTCCAATTTGTTTTAGATTAGGGCATGTGACTAGCTACAAAGTACAAACAATGCGGCAGTTGGAAACTTTATTATTTTATTAAGACAGATGACGAGCGAAGACTAGTATTGGTGGCCTTTTGCACTATAAAGAAATGTGAATTTTCATTTTTCTAATCTGATTTGGACACATGATAAATTTATCCTTTTGGGCATTAATCATTGTTCTTATATATAATTGAATATTCCAGGAAAGTCCAAAACCGTTTTTTAGGACAAATTGTATCCTTTGACTCCCTACCAAGTTAATTTATAGTTTTTCTTTTCTTTCTCTTTTTCTTTTTGTTTGGGAATTGAAGTTGTAATTTGATGAATAAGAGTGGGAAAATATATAGTCGGGAATTTTCAATTTTAATATTATAAGACTGCATGATAATTGCGGTTACTCGCTAAAAATAGCATTTTGTAATCTTTAATTTATTCTTGTAATCATCAATTATATGGAAAGTTAAATATTAACTATCTGTTAAATATTTAAAAAGGTGCGACATAAAATATTAATTTTTACACCAATACCGTATTTAGTTTATTTCTTTCAATAAAATCCTTTTATACAAACAACCTATACCGATACACTTTAAAAAGGTGCATTTTGTTTATTATTATATCATTTGTTTTTATTTAAAAAAAACGGTCTTTGTGAAATTAATTTAAAAATATTTTCAATAACTTTAAGCTTAACTATTTAACTAAATAAATAGTTTTTTTTTTCTTTCCAAAATGCCTTAACCTAAGTTATTTAGCAAATAGGTATGAATTGACTTGGGTTTGAGGTAGGTTAGGTTGTAGGTGTTTAACAATCAAAACAATAATCAGGCACAATCAAACCTTGCTTAAAATGAAAATGTATACATTGTGTAAAAAGTTTAGAATGATACACGGATAGACTACTTCAATTCAAACATGATTAGAATTTGATCATGTTATCAAAGGTTCCAATACATGTCTAAATTAACATACAAATCCAATTATCCAAATCAAACACTATTTACAGAAAAATAGATGTTCCAAATAGTATAATACATGTCTCAAACAACAGTAACAATTACTTAAATTACGTAATAATATGTATACCGTGTTGAGTCAAGTTAAACGGATTTAGATCATTGACCTAACACACAATTCAATTTAATTATAATTAGGTTAAATAAAATAAACTTAAACTAATTCGATTTTCCAACTCAACTTACAGAAATATTTTTTGATAGGCGAATTATTAGTAATTAGAATATTATGTCAGTTAGAAGATTTGAATTTATAACCTTTTATTGCTTCAACCCTACAGAAATGTTATTACTTATTAGCTATAGCTAGTTAATCAAATTTCCGGGTCAATACACCCGCTAATTTGTGACACAATCAATTGGTGGTAGATCAACAATTACAAAACTTGCTCGTTACTCAATCTGTCTAGCTTAAACCTTGGGCTATAAAGGAATAATATATTCTAAGTAGTTTTGAAAAGAGTACAGATATCAACTGTCAAGTGACTTTCTTCTATATAGATATTGTATTTTATTTTAAATAAAATAAAGCGTAGAGGTTAGTAGCACAATTCTTGAAATTGACTTGTCTCTAAACTATTTAAAGCTTCTTTTGTTTCTTGATTTTCTCTACTAGTTGCGATAAAAAAAAAAAAAATTGCTTTGAAAGAAAATGATAGTAGTTTTAGTATAATTTACTGATATTCTTTTGCTTCAAAATATAATAGTCGTTTTATTCATAATCACCACGATTGAGAAAATAATAGACAAAAGTCTCTAAACATTTGCGATTAGGAATGGAAAAATAACGAATTAATTAACCATTTAAAAATTGAAGAAAGAGGTTGAAGAAAAACACCACCCCCAAGAAAGTCTCTAAACATTTTATCAACCAAAATCTGAAGATGATCAACGACATAGATTTTAGCCTTGAAGTCTTGAAAAAATTATCGACAATTTTCCATTGCGCAATTTCCTCAACTTTGGTGGTTGATTTGTGATGCCCTCTTCCAAATAGTTAATTTTTCTCCTTCGGTCGGTGGAATCGACTCAAATTAATCTGTGATATAACGTCAAATAAAAGTATCAAAATACGATGATAGGCGTCAGATTTGTCATCAAAACACAAGAAATTACCAAACAAAAGCAAACAAAAAATAGTTGAACTGACATGAGTGGACACAGTCTCAACTAATGTAGCTACCAACAAATCAAGGCTCAAAATATATATAATAAGCATCTAGTTATATATTTGTCATGATTGATGATGCGCATGCGCTTGAAAGAATTAACACTTGGGATAGAATGGAGAATTTTAAACGATATTTTTTTAAAATTAATGTTATGTGTTTTTTTTCTTTCCAAAAACTATATCAGTCATCAGAGATATATTTATTTTTAACTAATCAGCTATCGTCTTTGTCATTCCTAGTTTAATATACTTTGTTTTTTGTTATGCATCGAATATCAAGTTGAAATGTACCGTTTGAAAGGAGTCGGCCGAGATACTTAATCAGCATTTACTCAAATAAAAAAAACTATAAAAAAACATGTTATTAGATTATATACTGTTCTAACCTCAAGTGTGTTAGTATTATATATTTTAGTTTGTTTAAACTTATTTATTGAAATAAATTTGCAGTTATTTTAATAAAATAAGAAATTTTTTATTTTTTAGTGTGACTGTTTAAATTATTTCTGCTTAAAAATATATTTTTTTTACTTATTTTAAGAAGTAAACTTATCTGTTTTTTATTAAAAAAAACACACTTATATTAAAAATTATTTATTTTAAAGTTGTTTCTTTTAAGTTTAAACATATCCACCCTTTATTAGGATCACTGCATCTTAAGTATTGTTTATTTTGATATTTATTAACCCGTAAATAATAGTGATGTTCTTAAAAATATATCGATAAATTAAAAGAGAAAGTATTTATAAACTATTATATTTTTTACGTTGACTTCTAAGTTCAAAATTGACTTACATTATTATAGGATTATTATATTATATTGCATTTAAAGTATTATTAGCTTTATTACTAATTGATAGTCTGTCATGATTTTTTCCATATATAGCTCGGTAGATTAAGAGATAATTGTTTATAAATTATCTATAAACCTAAGTAAAATAAGACTTTTTATATACTAAAACATATACGTCAAAGATATAGTTTACTTTCTGATTAGAATACGTCAAGATGAATTTGATAATTAATTTTTGGGTAAAGTGACTACATATATGTTTATGATATTGTTCTTGCATTCTTTAGTATCAACAAGGTACTTCTTATGCTGTCAGCTTTTTGCTGTCAAATGTAGCAGCAGTTGCCACTTTTCAACATTCTTAGTTAACAACTCTTTACTAAATGCCATCATCAAAACACACAGTATATATGTACATAATTCAAAATTAAACAAGTCCTTATCCAAGCCACAATAATTGTTGGTACGTATATTTATTTATTTTTAATTACTAAGAATGGTAAAACTTGCCATCGTATACTGTTTTGCAAAACTTCTTATTAGGTGGTTTTTAACTTTTTATATGATGCACCTGAATAGATAATTGTTCAGTCAAAGAAAGGGAAATTAACGAACAAATTAAAGATAATATAATTTATAAGCATACTTAATATGATCACATACTTATCCGTTTCCACAGTATATATATGTATATTGGTTCTCCTCCATCATCAGCAATTAATGACAATGAAACTATATTGAAATTCTCCCCTTTGTTCATTGAAAAGTTGAAAAACTCTTAATTTTCAGCGTATGAACATCATTACCATCGTTGTCAATTTCATCATTAGTCTCAACCTCTCAGCCGTTATAAACATCATGCAGCCGCAGTTTCTCTTTCTCCTAATAACATATTTATGAAGAAAGAAAAAAAAATGCCTGCTTGTGGGTTGATACTATATATATATAATTAAACTTTTCACTTGCTTGGGCAAATTTGGTTTTGTCTGATTGAGCAATTTGCAGGAGCATTCTTAATTAGGTCCCCATTCAATGTTTCCCATGTCTAATACAAGTCAATTAGAAACAATTTAGCATGTCATCTTTAGACAAAGCAATGGTGATGTCGTTAGATTAATAGACCAAAATCCCTGTGGCCAAATTGTGGGTCGTTCTTGGTACCTTCTTGATGGGGATGATGGGGGATGATGGGGGATGCTTGTCTTAATTAATCACATATAAACCATTTTACCATGGAGTTCAATGGGGTGGCTTGTGTTTAAGCATTCGATTTAATATATTTTTGGGTTTGGTTAGCATTATGCTTTGAGTTATCGTAATAATATTGTTATTATTGTGAGTTAATTAGTTATCTTAATATTGTTTGATGTCAAATGAACTTATAACTATTTTGATAATTAATAGTAAATGTTTTTTTTTTAACTTTAAATTAATATTTTTTATGCATAAGAATTAAAGATAAACAGAGAGAGAGAGTTTATAATAACTCATAATCTGCTTAAACAATTGAATTAGACTCGTTAATATAGTATAATATGTGAATATAATTAATTGTTGATATATATAATTGTTTTTAGAATATATATTGTTCAACATCATTTAGTTTATAATATAATTATACTTGTAATATTTAATTTATATATGTGATCAAACTATGGAATCGATCAACATATTCTTAGTCATTATTATGTATCACCAGAGAATAGAGATGACCACATAGGGTTAGGATCTAAAAAAATGATCTTGTCAAAATATTATATTAGCTTCAGCCTCTTAAATGTGAACCCCTACAACTTATGAAAATTATATATAATCCTTATTGGCTGTAGTTGTTACGACACATATGTTAGTTCTTTTTTCAAGAGTTACATTGAATTTATAAACTATAAACAATATACTCGTTATTTTAAATTTTAAACCAGATAAACATTTAAATAAATAATATACTTTCATTTTTCAGACACGTATACCGTCACGTATATGTGTTTTAAGCAATACAAAAATACATTGACATTTAAATACTTAAGACATATAGCAATGCTTATATCATCCAAGAGTAAGCAAATTAAGCTGAAAGGATCATATATACCACCCCATATGTTCTGGTCATAATCCATTTGTCGTTGCTTGTTTATTTTTTGGCCGATATACATTATTGTGGTTGCTTCTAATTTGAAGGCTTTTGAATACTTCAATTATCATGATATCATCCCACTCAACAAACTACATGTCCATATACATTCCGAATCATGATTCGTACGTGCCTTAATCTCACCATTCAAACGGGCATAATGATGAAAATCCGACATTGATCATTCCTTTCTTAATATGATTATTAATAGTTAATAATAGAAATTAGAAAGTTGGGTGTCTGCGCTAGTTTGTTGTCTGAAATGGAATATGATTTTTTATTTTGTTTAAACTTGAAGAGAAAGGTGAATTGATCCATTCTTTAAAAGGAAGATTTAGTCATTACATTGCATCATTCCTGCCCTTCAAATTATAATCTGGTCTGCTCAAATGGAAGGCAGACAAAGAAAGCAAAGCCAAAACATAGCATCATTTATTCACTTTTATTACATTTTCTTAAATCTTTTAAATGGGTTGAGCCAATTCTGCTTGTTAAACTAAAATGAAAAACTAATTATCTGACTTTATCCGAATTTCATTGAGCTGGGCCAAATTAATATCTTTTTTTTAATCTAAATTTGTATGAATTTTAAAAGAAAAAAATAATATCAAGCCAAATAAATCCTAATAGTTTCCGAAATTTAATTTGGTCAGGGCTAAAACTTCATCATGCACTCTACAAATTTTCTACCAACACTCACTTTCATTACAGGAAGTATATTTCTGAATGTATTTTTACAGTCTATATTACTTTTTTCCGTAATGAAATGGGGTATTGGCGAAAAAAAATTAGTGTAAAATGAAACTCATCCTAACCAGTGTGGTTCATTGAGCCGAATTGATCCAATTCTTTTTAGACCTCTACGGGTCCGCTAGTTGTTAAGGGCCTTGATCTTAAATTTAAGCATTAAAAAAATCATTTTTCTAGCATGAATAAGAAAAACATAACTACAACCAAAATTTTGATGGTTAACCTTAAATTTATAGACGAGTTATTTTCTTTTTATGATTATTATACGAGTTATTGCATCTTACAAAATAATATAGAACTGCAATTAAATCATCATCATTATTATGATTGTCATAAATAGAGTAATGAGAATGTGTGTCTGCTAACATTAAAATATTTAAATAGTTTCACGATGCAATACATTATGAATTAGATATTAAATTGCATAATTTTTTTGTAGACAAAATTTGCCATATGATACCTTTTAGCATAACAGTTACATTGATGAAACTTTAATATTTGAAAAAAGTTATGATAGATATAATTTTGCCTACTTTGACACTTAATGTAAATATACATAATCATCAAGATAATACTATATAATTCAATAAAATAGATAAAACTTATTTTATAACATATTAAAGACGTTATTTTACAGTGTTACACACACTCACACTACTATATTTAATAACTCTTTGCATGATCAATGGCTGAACAATCTCTACATTTTGTATCAGATCTTTGATCCTTCATATACGTAAGAGAGAGAGACGCACACATATAGCATGTAGACAATTCTTAATAAGGGTAGTAGGGACTGATAAGAAGCAGAGACATAAATGATTAAAACATAGACAACTGAAATTTAAACAACTTCCATAGTTTATCACATAGTACGTGTATTTTATCGTAATCTCAACCATTGGGTACAATTGCACTTTTATCCTCTAAAGTGCACAGGTTTGTTTCAGAGGAATTAAATCCAACTATCCAAGACAGCCCGTGGTAGCTCATTATAACTAAGTAGCATGCTGTTGTTATGCCAATGTCAAGAATCTCAGACAACATACCATCTACTGCTGGCATGTGTACATCATGCAAATGTGTTAAGGAAAGTGCTAGCTGATTTGCTTATGTATGTTGCTGAAGTTCCTCGTACCAAGTGTGGACTTCAAACAGATCACAATCTCCCGAAACAACAAATGTGAAGAGTATGTATATTTAATATGACAGAAAATCATACCACAAAAGCTAGCCGTTGTAGTTGGAGAGAGTCCAAAGCCCTATAAACCTTACATTAGAATCCCATAGGACTCAAGTTCCACACCTTGAAATTGGACCCCAACATTACACCACACTCCACAGGCCACAGCCCCAGCGCCCATGTGGGTAGGCTATGCAGTAGCTCTGGTCAAACACTGTGATGCCATCATCGCAACCAGCACCACTTGTTTGCAGCTTGGAGACATAGTGTAAGGCTCTGATACAATTGAAGAGAACCCTAGAAGAACCACAAGTCCACAACACAAAAACTAGTTGTAGTTATAAATCCCACACTAAAATGTCATACTTTCAATATGGGACTCGAATCTCATACCTTGCAATTGGATTCTAACTTTCGATGTCCTAACAGACTGTTTCTAGGATTTGAATCTATGGTCTTCAAGTCACAATGCAGATGCAATTAATGTGCCAATAGATTACATCCCTCTTAACCCGTGGATATACCAACACTTTAACAATACGGAAAGAGTTCAAAATTGGGAGAACAATTTCATGTGGATCGTCTTCAAAAATCACAAAAAAAAAATAATCTACAATTTGTTGCCTCAATTTCTAACTGTCAAAAAGTATACCCCAAAGATGGATATGATTATATCAGTCTAACCAACCACAGTCAATTCCACATCATTTCTGTGTATCTGTTAAATAAACTTTAATTGGAATGTGATAGTTGTATTAAAACTAACTTGAACCAGACCTTAGGTGGTAACCAGTGACTACTCTCATGCTACTTGAGAGCAAGAAAAAAGAATGCTTCAACTCCCATGCTATGCTTCATAATTGCAATGACTTCCAGGCTTCCCCTTCAATAAATTATACTAACAAAAACATTAGTCTGAAGTTCATGAACGATGGTGGAGTCCCCCTCCTAGCTCCTGCAAACCATGCTTAGAAGTTAGAAACATGGACGGGTTGCATTTCCAAGCATCTAAAACATACAGGATTCTTCTGTTCAAATTGAAAGTTGCAAGATAGAATCTCATTGTTTAATTAAATACAAAAAATATATATATAAATCATGTCTGATAACCTAAGAACTATTATTCTGTATTACATCTATAAGCATGAAACAAGCAACACCAAGGCATTCAAAATTGAACAGTTATAATAAACGAGAAAGGAGTGTCTCCTTTTTTCTTTGTTACTAACCAGGGCAGGAAGGCTTGACTTTTATGTTTGGGCTCAGAAGACATCAACCAGGGTTGTGCTTCCTGTGATGTACAGAACCAGAACCAGTGTGGCATAGGCATAGTCTACAACTAGACCTAATAACACATAACAAATATACATCTGAATAAGTAAAATTATCACAAGAATACAAAACCAACACTTACAACAGAATGAGGCAAATTTAGATGTCACCAAAAGAAAGAATATCCAACCTTTTATATCAGGTATTTGTAACAAGAGCTGCAGCGATAAAAGCATCAGAATTTGTCATCTGGCACAAATCCCCTTTGCAGCATTTCATCGTGGAAACGGAATGCTTCTTTCAAGTTGTCTAGAGATACATGCCCATTTATCAATGATGTGTATGTTGATTTATCAGGATTGATGCCACAGTCAATCATCTTGCATAATACCATCTCAGCCTCCCGCATTCTGCCTTGCCTACAATATCCACCAAGAATTGCATTATAAGTGATGACATCCGGCAGTAGCCCTTTTTCTTCCATGTTATTAACCAAGACAAAAGCCCTGTCGAAATTCTCTTCCTTTACAAAACCATTTATAAGAGTATTATATGTAATGCAATCAGGAGAAACTCCTTCCAAAATCATCTTTTCCAAGAAGTCATTTGCCTTTAACACATTGCCAGCCCGCAAATGGCCCTTTATAACAGTGTTGCAAGTAACCAAAGTGGGCTTAACACCTTTTTCTATCATTTCATCCCACACCCTGAATGCCTCACCCATAAGTCCTAAACTGCAAAACCCATTTATCAAAATGCTAAACGATACGTAGTTGGGCAATATCCCCCTGCTCACCATATCATGCCACAACTCCTTAGCTTTCTCCATTTCACCAATCTTGCAAAAGCCATCCATCAATGTATTATATGTCACAACATCCGGCTTAAGGCTCCTTTGAGTCATTGTCTCAAACAAACCAAGCGCCCTACTCATGTTCCCATCCTTGCAATACCCATGAATGAGAGTGGTAAGGGTATAGTAATCTGGAAAAACTCCCCTCTCCACCATCTCCTTAAACAACTCATCGGCATCACCAAGCATTTTCCCCCTACACAACCCATTCAACAGAGTATTATACGTAACCACATCCATAACACAACCCTTTTCAACCATCTCGTTGCGCATGTTCAACGCCTCAGCCACATTGCCATTCCTGCAATACCCGTCAATAAGAATGGTATAAATCACCGTATCAGCAACCAACCCAGCACCCTTCATCTTCCCAAAATACTCCAACGCCTTATGGAAGCGCCCGTTCCTGGAGAACACCCCAATCACAGATCCAAAACTAATCAAATCAGGAACAACTCCGTACCGCAACATTTCATCAAAAACCTTCTCAGCCTCACAAACATCATCCTTCCTACAACATTCCACAAGCAAGGGATTAAAAGTGGCAGCATCAGGACTCAACCCCATCCCCAACATCTCATCAAAAACACCCCTCGCTCTCACATAATCCCCCTTCTTACACAACCCATTAACAATAGCATTATAAGTATAAACCCCAGGCTTCAACCCGAGGCCCCACATCGAGTTCAACAGCTCAAAAGCCTCTACCACATTCCCCTGACGAGAATGCGCGTTGATTAAAGTGTTATAAGTTACAACATCAGGGAAAACACCTTTCCCCTCCATTTGGGACAAGAAAACCTTAACCTTGTCGAACCTCGCCTCTTTACACAAAGCATTGACCATGATGTTGAGAGTGTAGACATTTACCGTTGTGCCACTTGCGACAACATCCTCGTACACTGTCCATGCCAAGTCGACCCACCCCACTTTGACCAACGCGCCGAGAAGCGCGTTGGAGGCGTTGATGGAAACGGAGAAGCCCTTTTGCCTCAACAAGCGGAAGACTTCGGAGCCTTCTCGAAGCTTTCGGGACTGAACGTAGGTTCTGATCAGCAAATCGAGAACGGTGGCGTTGGTGTGAGTGGGAGTGGGAGTGGGAGAAGAAGGAAGGAGGGAATCGATGAGTTGGGCGCGCGAAACGCCGCGTTTTCGGATCATTCGGAGGAGGAGGGATTGGGCTTCTGGGAGGTTCCGGGCACGGATGAGGTCGTGGACTGTGGGACCCGCGTGAGTGGAGCTGCGGTGACATTGATGAAGAAGGAAAGATGAAGGTCTGAGAGTGTGTATGTGTAAGCGTAGGTTATGAGTCAGTAATGTCTTCGCCATTGATGCCAAGGGAAATACCAGACACGGAAGGAACAACACTGGGAATGAACCCTCCTACTAGCATGACATGGAAACTTTTTTAATGTTTTTTTTTTCTTGGGTCTAAGAGGGTATGGTGAGAATTTATATATAATTTAAGTGGCTCAATCAAAGTTTTTTCTATTCTTCTATTATTTGATTTATGTATAAGATTTTATTCAATCCATGCTTGGAAATTAGTGATTGATTTTATCTATAAAAACTTTGGATTTTTTAAAATATTCTTTAATTCATTAAGTCAAATATATTTGTGATTTGTGATTACAATTAGTTCAAAAAAAATATATTATATCGTTAAAATAATTAAATTTTTAAACACAATTTAATAAGTATTTTTTTATTGAAAAAGACAAGTTGTTTTCATGAATTGAAAATTTATATCTTATGATTTTTTCAATAATTTTTTTATCGTTTATTTATTTTTTGTATAATTTTTTTATTCATTCAAACGATTTTTTTATACATATAAATAAATCCCAAATTTATTATTTTAAAATTATTTCAGCAACGTAATTATAATTATACTGATAATAATAATAATTAACTATTAAAATAATTTAACTCCTGTAGTTGTTCTAAGTACACCTATCTTGTTAAACCTAATCAATGTTAATAAAGCAAAAGTTTATATATGTGTTTTAATGAATGTGTTAGAGAGGAAAGGATGTGATCAGGAGAGTGCTATAAAATGTGTTTTTAGCCCTCCTTTTTTTTATAATAACTTTTGATGAAAAGTGGTTGACCCAACTTCTCTTTCTAAGGAGAAGACTAATTTTTTTTAAAAAATTGGGTCAAACACAATATAAATAACAACTTGAATAATATTATTTTGTTATTTTGTCATATATTTAACACAAATTAAATAATGATAAGTGATGATGATATAATGATGACAACCGTTATAATAGATATAATAAAGACAATATAATGGTGATAATAATAATATTGGTATTGCTAATGTTGACAAGAATGACTATAATAATAATAATGAAAACAACAATGGTGACATCAATAATAATAATATGATGGTGTGAAGAAGAAAAAAGGAAGAAAAATACTTCATCCCAAAAAGTGTCCTATTTTTTTTTATTACAATTCATTTCTTATGATAAGAAATAGAAAACGTTGACAAGATATGATAAACAATGAATAAGAAAATTAGAGTATAATAAACTATTTTTTCTTAAAAATTTATTAATAATAATAATAAATATCTATATATTTAAAACAATTAACTAATACTTATATATATATTATAGATTTATTATATTATTATTATTATGATACTAAGAAAACAAGACAAGATAGTGAAGATACTAAAAGTATATGTTAGTAAAATAAGATAAACTAGTTTATCATATTCTATCTCACCATCAATTGAATTTTAAATAAGATAGGTATATGAACATTTGTACAATGATGGCATTTGAATTATTCGAAAAAAAGTGATTGCATTTGAATTTACTTATTTCACTTTTTAACTATAGATAATAACTTCTTTTTTTCTATTTTTTGTTCTTTTTTATCATTTTTATTTTTTTTTCTTTTGACTTTCACTTTATCACAATTAAGACATGACTAATGGTGTATTTGAATTATCGTTAAGTAGCTTCAAAATGTCTGTTTGTACCTTTTGAAACCCTAATATAAGAAGGAACTATATATTAATCAGAGATAACTTTTGAGTTATGTTGGACATAACCGTTTTCCAAATACACACTAACAAGTATAATTTCCATTTTTATTTAATCATTTTCTTTTCAGTGTCCACTCATAATATCTCTATATTTAAGTAAAAATCTAGACGTACGAGGACGAAAATAGCATTAAGATCAAGAATAAAATAACAATCATATTACTACCGTGATTAAGATTAAGATTGTTAGTTACAATTTTAATTCTACGATTAAAATTGCGATTAAAATAACGTATTATTTAAAATGCATTTTACTTTATTTAGTGGAGGCAAATCTGATTTATTTATTAATTAATTTTTTAGGAATGCAAAGATTGATTGGAACGAACAAGCAAGCAAAATACGGACATAAGACGAGTTGAATTTGTTTCTTCTCCCTTTGTCTTTCCACCTTCACCAGAAGCTCCTTTCTCTGTTCCTAAGCGGAGTTAGAGGGTCAAATTGAAAACGCATTCAATTGCATCAAACACGTTTTTGTTAATGTTGTTTGCATTCTCTTTTCATATTGCCGTAAACGGGTCCTGTCCTCGCTTTTCTCACAAGCCACTGAAATTTTTGCACCTTTCGCCCCAAAAATTTAACAGAGGGGCGTTGTTCACGGCAATTCCTCACCCCAATGGAAGGTATTTTGTTTTCCTCTTCAACTTTGGCCTTATCAGAGATTTGGGTCTTTGATTTTGTGGTTGATTTTTCTCAGATTACTTCAATTTCCATGCTTTGAGATTGATTGTTGGAACCCATAATATGGATTTTTTGTGTTAGGTTGTTGTAATGGTGGGTATGGCTCCAAGGTCTTCAATTTGGGGTATTTGGGGTCTGAAAAAGTGAGTCAAACTGAAGGGTACCAATGGGGTTTGATTAGTTTTTATCATAATTGAAACTTAGTTTTTGATGTTTTCTTGCATTTTTCTCTTCCACGTTTTCTTTTTCTATGGATTGGAGAAGTTTTTGTTTGTCCTGTCAATGACCATTTACTGCGTCTAGGCTTGGATCTACTTTCCATGTGGAATGTGTGTAATTAGGATTGGTTGTTATTGTTCCTCGTCTTCTTGTTCTTTCATACTTGGTGGTGATTGGCACAAATCGTGGTTCTCTGTGGAAGACTCTATGAAATTATAAATTCTTTCAAAATTATTCTTTGTTCAATTGAGATTAGAAAACTCTAAAGAAATAAGGAACAGGTACTGATCAGTTTCATGTAATAAGCTGGTTGTATCAAACTTGTATCATATGACAAATGGTATGCTAGTGGTTGTGAGTCGTGGCAAAATCGTGGCAGGAAGATGACACGAGTGTATAGAAGTAGAATGTATTGATATCTTAGATAATGAACAGATTTTTCTCCAGCTACTTTCTAAATTTCGATTTATTTGGCTGTCCGCTTCCCTGATTTTTTTAACTGCACAATACTCACTCTTGGGATTGCCGCTCCCTTCTGCCTTATGATGGAGATTGGATTATGATCTAAATATATATTATTTAGTATTTTAATTTTGATTTCATATTTAGGGTAATTAGTTAGTTGTGTTATCTTTTAGATTTAATTATAATTATCTTATGTTTAGGGGTTTATCTTTATTTTGATGGTCTATATATAGACCCTCATAGTGTAGACCTTATGCATGTTTTTGGTATTTAATAATAACAATTTCTTTTTAGAGAGTATCTAGTGTTATCAATTGGATGTAAGTAGAGCTTGTATTGTTGCATTGCATTTACTGAGAGCTCGGGGACTTAGTAACATGGGACCACAAAATTCATTAGCTATGTGTTAGTAACTCTTCAGTGATCCTATGGAACAACCTCCTAACCTTTGGACATTGTTAGTGAAGGATACTCTATAGTATCCAAGCAGCTCCCAAGTTATGCATTCTCCTCTAAACCTCTTTTTTTTTTTAATTGCAAAATCATTTTCTTGTAAATATTTGATCTAAACAATTCACTTTTTAATTCAAATTTAAGGAAAGAAACTTTCTGGTTCTTATAATTATTAACATTTCACATGAGCAACTTGACTTCAATTGCCCATGCATGCATCCTTTTCCATATTGTCATAACTGTTCAGCACCTCAGTATATAGTTGTATCTTTTGATTCAATAACATTTGTGGATCAATTTGAGAGGTTAATATGAGATAAGATGTTTTTTGATTGTTGTCTTCTTGCATATGTTACTGTAATTATTTTTTCCATTCCAATACAACACGTGTACTAAACTTCCTGCATTTCTGTTGGTGTTTAGAATCAAGTGAATTGCAATCAGAAGAAAATAAAGTCTCCAATGAGAAAAATAAGAAAAGAAAGTTGAAAACACCGGCCCAGCTTAAGGCCTTGGAGAATTTTTATAATGGTAAGAATACTTTTTGTAAATGGGTGTTAATGCCTTTTTCAAGGTGGTAATTTTTGAGCAATTTCCTTCTTTTTTACCTTTGTTTCCAGAGCACAAATACCCCACAGAGGAAATGAAATTAGTACTTGCTGAGGAGTTAGGATTGACAGAAAAGCAAATATCTGGGTGGTTTTGCCACAGAAGGTTAAAAGATAAAAGATTGATGAAAGATGAAGCTGTTGCTAATGGGCGACAAGATCGTTCAAGTGGTGTCATCCAAGATCATGGCAGTGGACTTGGGCAAGATTCATGCGGAAGCAGTAAGCATGCTGATCACAGGTATCTGGATCCTAAGGAGGTTGAGAGCCATGGCCTCTACAATCACGAATTGTCAGTTGCAGATATGAGTCATGGACGTAGGAACCGTTATCCCGAAAATGTTAGCGGGCTGGGTGACACATCATCTGAGAGCAGCTCATTTTTGCAAGAAAGGTTGTTTTCTCAAGGTCAGGATCCATATGATATGGAGCCTTCTAGACATCTTACACCTAATGGAGCTCTTCCACCCCTAAATCCCAAAGGTGCAGTTAACATGGGACACAAACCATCTGGATATTTGAAAGTGAAGGGCGATATAGAACATGCTGCAATAACTGCTGTTAAGAAGCAGTTAGGAAGGCATTATCTGGAAGATGGTCCACTACTTGGTATAGAATTCGATCCGCTTCCTCCAGGGGCATTTGAATGCCAAACTGCAGATCCAGCTAATGGTAGGTTGCACCATATTCTATTTTCCTACTTTTTAAATGTCTCATTCAGTTTGTTTTGTAATACTGAAATGTTGTTAAGTGTTGAAATTGGAACAATGCCATATTGGGTTAAAGGAATGTGTTGTTACACATCAAATTGTGAAAAAAAAAAGCGTATGAAGCATTATTCTTTTTTTTTTTTTTTGTCATAGGCAGTGAATGCTTAAAGATAGAACTGGGTGTGATAGGGGATGAATTGTTTATGGAACAGTAAATAAGTGTTTCCAAGTCCAAATAACCTGCATGATGTTTATATGCTATTCATTGGGATGATTTAGATGCTTTTACGGAATTTAAGCTGATGCCTTAGTATTGATACTAATAGGGTCAATGACAATCTTATAAGATTATTTTATGGTCTATATTATTAAGAGCACTTGTCAAAAGAGTGTCACTTCTCATAAGCTAGTGTTTTAAGGATCTAAGGCTTTGGATATGAGTTTTTAGCATTAGAACCAAGAACTTCACAAAACTACAAGGTTTTGTTCCTTTGTGTAGATCATTTTACTTCTTTTCTTTTGCTGATGTCTTACATTTTTATTTGCTTGATTTTTAAATGCCCAACGCACATACATTGAAGAAGTTGTGGTTTTGTTATCCTTAAATTTGGAAAGCTTATTCCTAAAGACTGATGCTGCCTTTTATGGTTCATAATGTGTGCAGAATGTGCTATTTTACTTGTTTAGTTCAAGATAGTTGATTTTTGCTCTTTGCGTGCCTTACTGGAAATATTTCATCTTAGCTAAGTTGTGAGGGTTCTGTTTCGTTTCATTAACTCTAGACCATTTTTCTAACTGCATTGAGTCATTTTAAGAGTAGATTGAGAATTGAGATTCTTACCTTTATAATCTAATGGATGCTATGGCAGAACCATACTCTGTTACAAATCCTCTGCTTCCGAATTCTGCAGAAATCTCTGCTGCAAAAAGACAACCCAGTCTTAGCTCTGTAAGTGACCTTTCTAATTCATTTTTCATGAGTTTAGCACTGAAATACTGTCTGTTTAAATTATATGACGTATGCTTCAAAGATTGGACAGTGACCTACTTATTTATGTTACAAGCTTATGATGAGAAAAAAGAATTTACTTAACACTAGCCCTGAAGATGTATCAGAAGATTCAGAACAAAACCCAACTCTGACTTGTTGACTCCCGAATTATTTTTTTTTTTGAAAGGCAAATAGATAATTTTGTTACCAAGACCAATATCAAGCACAAGTTGCGCCTGAATTGGATGTTCCATTACAAGAAATTATCCACAATTCCACAGTAATGTGCTGCTTCTGTAATGCAATTACAAACAGAGGAAAAAACATATGATAAAGTTGATTTATATCTGTTGTTTCCCATGTTCACCAAATACCACCACATCCAGTCCTTCAATATTTTCTGTCACACTCCACAAAGCCAAAACTGCAGTTACACAAATGTCCCTCACTGAGATGAGTATGATAATCAACTTTATGATTCCAAACCGAGCTGAAATTTATTTCCATGTTGTTCACTTCTTTTGACATCAGTCTTGCAACTCTCAAAATTTATATGACATTCTTTTATACCATTCCCTAACTTTAACTGACCTTTGATAGCACTACAATTACCTCTTGTTACCAAACCAAAGATCCTGTCACCCACCCCTTACCAGAATTTTCTTTTTAATCTCTCTCTCATTTTTAAGTTTTGGATTTCTTCAAAGTGGTAGGAAAAGGGGATGCTATCATCTTGCCATTTATATTGGCTTCAGAATATTATGTAGTATAGTTGAAATATGGTACAGTGTTATGGTTTAGGAATCAGTGGTAATGAGAAAGAAATGGATTGGAGTGGTTATTCCCATTACAAGTCACCCGACAGAGTTGGTGTTTGTTGTATTAGGATTAGACCAAAATGGAATGAATAGAATAGCTTATTGACAAAAATAATCTTGGATTTAAAAAAGCAAATAATAAATTTTACTTTTAATTTTTTAACCATATGAGTTGAATGCACACACAATTTGTGGACAGTTTTTCATTTTGTTAAAATAGTTTAAGATAAACTTTGTCAAGACTCGACAAAATAGCAAAAGATTCCTTTCTTAGTGGGAATGAGCTTATTCTTGGAATGAGATTTCTATCCTAAAACAAAGAATGGTGATTTCCCAAGAATGATAAGTAAAATATGGCTAAAATGGAATGTTTATTTTTATTGAGCTAAATGTGACCCTTTTACTTCTTACAGATGCTTAAGAGGAAAGAAAAAATTAAGTGCTAGGGGCAACCTTTCCATTGTTTCAAGTTATTCTGACTGCAAGTTAAATTTTTAAATGGACTAGCTGTGCTTTGCTTTATAAGTATTAACAGTAATTTTATACTTGTGCTTGCTCAATCCTCGTGTAAAATCTTTGCATTGCTGTTGAGCAGGTTTAAACTTATCCTGTTTATAAACATAACAACATTGATTATGTGATACAAATTTCCCTGCTTTCTCACTCTCTTTTACTTGTGTATTTGCAGAGATATGATTCATATTATACTAAATTTAGTTCCCAAGATCTGCATATGGAAGGAGCTGACTTTGGTTCCTCGCATGAAACTGGTTTTCAGGATAAACAAGATAAGAAAGCGCACCAGAATATAAAACAAAGGCAACCTTTATATGGTTATACCAGTCATTTTCCTGGAAGGAACTCTTTCCCTGATTTGTATGAAGACTCTACTGGAGAAGCATCTGCTTATAATAGCACCAAGAGTCATAGAATGAGCACTAAACATGGTGTTGAGGGGATGCGATCTGATTCTGCTTCTAACCATAGTGATCACTATGAAGAGAAGCTTGCAGTTAAGCAGAAAGGCTTGATGCTGCATGGTTATGATAATATCAATCCAAAGAATATACAGAGTGAACATGTAAAATCTAAACCTTCTAGTTCAATCCGTAATTCCCGTGTTCCTATGGATACTGAAGAACGGGGGTTATCTGCTAGGATGGCAAAGGTTCATTAATATATGTACACCCTCTGTGTGTTATATTTGTAATGGTCAATTTGTCTTGCTTACAGATGGTTTAAAATGCTTAAATTTTGTGTCAAATGTGCAGGAAGAGATGTTTAAGGGGGACAGGAAAGCAAAAAATACATACCGCAATGTAGATGGAGCAGGGATGCTTTCAAATGAAATCATGGTTAGTTTTAGATATCTAAATTTTCCTTTTGGAATATGATTATTTGATTTCCTTTTCAGCTCATTCCCCTCCTTCCAAGCATGTATATGATGTTTTGCTTTACTATAGGTTGCAAAACGAGCTAAAGTTGACATGCTTCAACAATACAATGTGAAAAAATCACCTGTTGCTGAGATGGAACAAAGGAAAATTCAGAGGTGGGTATATATGCATGTTTTGATTTTGTCTCATGACCGATCACTCAGGTCCTCAATAGAAAATTTATAGATTTATAAATTTATAGATTGTGTGCATGTTTATTTAGGTAGCGTTTGACTTAACTATTTTTTTTTTTAGGTTTCTCTTTTCTTTAAAAAGAGAAGTTAGGCCAACATATATATATTTTTTTTTTTTTTTATAAAAAAAGCTTTTAAATACATGACTAGTTTTTTTTATGATCCTAAACCCAAAAGACAAAGTTTATATAGAATAAGCTAATTAGTAGAGCTTTTACTTTTAAGAAGAAAAGAAACCTAAAAAAGCTGGGGCCAAATACAACCTTAGTAGTATTTATTTTTGTGTTTAGAATTTTTGTTTTCGGATGAATGTTGCTTGCCTCATGAAAATTGGATAAGGGTTCTTCTATTGCACATATGCTAACAGTAATAATTTTGAAGGCAGTAGACAGTAATGATTGTTGGAAATCAATTATAATTTTTTGTTAGCGGTAAAGATCAAACATTCAAACATGTAGTGTTATCACCAGTCGTCATGTGTGTTTAGTTTAAAAATATTATAATCAAAACACTAGTAAGATTTTGGCTAAAAAGCTTTCTTTGAGTAAAAGAGGATTTCTAAACACCAGGTGTGGCCGAGTGAGTAAATTGAGCTCCATGTGGGTGGACTTTACTTGCAGTGCAAGTATTTAAATTCCCCACTAGAACCACCTTTTGGTCAATGTAAAAGCCTATATAGCCTTGCATGGATTAGTCCCACACATCATGGTCTTACCCAATTTACAATTTTCTATTCTATTTTTCCTTAGAAAGTTTTCAATCAAGTTGTTTTGGGATATGTATAGAGGCCTCTTTTCTAATGGCATTTTATATGATCATGCAGATCTGCTGCAGACTTGCCTTCTAGCTTTAGCGAGGATGAAACTGCTGACACCAGTTCCTCACTGGATTATTAAGTGCTGTTGATAAATGCTAACAAGTGTGTGGGATTTCTCTAAGCCATTGTGTATGTACAGCCTAAAAAGACACGTACATTTTCTCTGTAACGTGGGAACCATTGTTTCTGGCAGCAATGGCAGTGACTCGCTCCATTTGCTGTTTTTTGTGCTCACCTATTTGCCTCTGTAAAAAAAAAAAAAAGTACACCCAGGTTATTTTTTGGATGTAAAATCTCATTTCCTGAAGCTGTTCGTGGTAGGTTTAATGCACAGCTTATGTACTTGTCATTTGTCTTTTATTGGTTTAATATGGTAGTGTGTATGGCATCCTAATTTGCTCCAATTTGATCTTTCTTTGGAGAGTTGGCTACTTCTACTTTATGATTTAACAATTCGTTTCATGAGTTTTGTATTATTTACCCAACACTCATATCGATCTAGTGAGGATAATATTGATTAGTAGTTGGGATTTTAACTTATTAGTCTCATGGCGCATATTCCCCATACTAAGTGTGTTTGAATTGACGAAGACAAAATTGATTTTGAATAAAATTGATTCCTTGTGTATATGAAAAAATATCTAGTGGGAGAGTTCAATCCCTTAAATGGATTTCAGAATCTCGAAAGATTAGTCTTTAGCTTTCGGTTGGGGTATACTTTGGTTACAATTTTTTTTTTTTATAGAATTGATTATTGTAGAATTGATTTTGGTAGAAGTGAAAGCTATTTTTATTTGTTTTTAACTTTATCATGATTTTTAGGATTTTGATAATAATCCAAACATCCAAAAATTTGGTCAAAATAAAGGTTGAACCACCTCGTCATAATCTACCATGATTTTAGAGGCTATTTAAACACACACTCACTTATCATTCTCGCTTAACAATAATTGAATTATTTGTAATGGAAAAACTGATTTCTTGTTACTGAACCTAAAGTAAGCAACCCTTTCTTGGGAGAGCTTAGTCCATTTTATTGGGAAGGAAAACGACACGTAACATATCAGGGTTAGGAATCTTAATGGAGAAACTTCAGGATTACATGTGTTACCATGTTATAGGTCCCAACAAAGTATAGAGTATAAATATAGGAACTTAGGAAGAGCTTTGTTTTAGCGCAAGATTTGCGTATGGGATAGGTATATTGAGTTTCCACGTGTTACCATCTTAGAGGTCCCAACAATGTATTAATATAGTAAAAATTCAGTCAAAAATCAAGCAAAACTGCTCAAAATTAAATAAGGACTAACTTGAACTATTTTTTTATTCTCTTATTATTTAACTAAATAAACGTATATATATATATATATATATATAGGATCTACATTTGAATTTTTTATTATTATTATTATTATTATTATTATTATTTAAATATTTATTATATTATTTTTATCTTGTAGGACGTGTAATAGAATTTTTCATGTTAATTTAATTTTTTAATAATCTTGTATTATTTTATTATTCAATATATTATAAAGTATTTATTTAACTAGTACTTTAGCTTGTACATTTCACGGTATAAATATTTATTCGATATAACTAAAATTTATAATAAATACATATTTGTAAATATATAAATTATATTATAATTAAAATTGGTAATTAATAAATATTTTAGAATATATAATTATATTTTAGATTTATGATAAATATTTATATTATTATATAATGTTAGTTTTAATTATTGATAATTTCTTTTCAAAAATATTGAAATCCAAGTTAGAACTAAAAATATTGAAAATGATAGATTGAAATAGATTATAAGTTAAAAATATTTTCAAGAAACGCTTTTGTTAAAGAAAAAAGCTAAAAATATTTTCGTTAAATAATAACCAAAAACACTCTCTTTGGAAATAGCTATTTCTAATTTATATATGGAAGGATTAGAAACATGTTTATATCTCATCTCTATCCTTGTGTCTCCAATTTTTTTTTTTTTTTTTATGATTTCCTCCTACCTTCCTCATTCTCCTATGATTAAAAAAAATTAGCACAATTTTTTAGTTAATTAAAAAAAAAAACTAGAAATCTCTCCTCAATTCGCATCTTAAATTAGCACAATCCAGAGGCCAATTGGATGCCGAATGCTATTTTATTATGTAAAATGTACAAATGTGTATGTTGTTTTGTGTGAATTGGTTCTTACCTTTTGGATTTTTTTCCCCATCAACCACCAACTCCTAGTACAATGGATACCTGACTAGGAAACTGTTAATTAAATGATGTATGTAGTAGTTCGTACCCTGTTCTTTATTTTAGTCATAAAAATAAGATAAGGATGAACTAAATTAATCAATCGGCGCAGAATTGGATACCTAAGAAAGCATGTGACGAGGAGGGCTTTCATCAATCTTAACAAATAAATATGTGTTTTCTACGGTTTTCGCTCATTAAAAGTTTAATTAGTGTAGGGTATTAAACTTTCTAAACCTAACTTGTGATGCTCTTAAATTCAGTTGATAAATTGTATGCCCAACCCTTCTTGCATATTGGATGTTTTTTAATGCATCCAAAAACAGGATTGTTTTGAAAATCAAAGAAGGGTACCTAAGGCTAAAATCTTGTCTCGGATTCTTTTTATAGGGTGGCGTTTTGGTAAAACTTTATAATTTATCGTGCGTGTACGTGTGAATGCAAATGGCTAAATATCATATCATACATTATTTTTATGAAAAGGTGTTTCATACTCTTTCTATTGGGTGTTACTATCTAATTGGTTAAGGACTCAACAATTTGTACATTTATATAATTTCTTACAATCACCAAACTAATTAAATTTGCAAACAAATAGTAACTTCTCGTAAAATTAATATCCAACATCACAGTTTCAAAAACTCATGAAAGGTATCATGAATATGCCCTAGAGTAGATTCAAGTCAACTTCCCATACTCACAGCTAAGAAAATCTAACTTGAATATGAATTTTAACATCATATGGCGCAGATCCTCCATAGGGAATTGGGGATTAATTATGTATACAACACCATACTATGAATCTGAGCCGAGAACATGAAATTACGCCAAAAGATAGTTTCTCTTTAATAATTGTAGGGCAAGGACCACAGTTAGCCACGCAGAATGGATTGAAAGAGTAACCTCTCACAATAGTCATGCTTAAAAGAAAAGCACTAATGCAAATAGGTTCTCTCTCCCATATAGGTCAAATTGACAAATAAGCTTTTAAAAGGTTTGGTCGACTTCACAAAATAATTGCGAACTGAAACGTTACTTCAAAATTTGAAGAACATCTAACTCTACATTACCCCATATTTCAAATAATTAGATATTAATGTCCTTCCTTGGTTAATAGCACCATGTCATGAAAATATAGCTTAACTTATATAATTATATGCTAATAAATTTTATTATAGTTTAATTATCTTCAGCTTTTGCTTTTATCTGAACTTAATTTAATTAACTTCATTTTACAAAAATATCGAGTATTGAGTTTTATTATTGTAAATCTCAAGAGTGTTGCTTTATCTTTATTTTTCCTTTCCTGGTTAAGCATTCAGAATATTCTTCATGAGCAAATGTATTATGTATAAGGATATTAGTAGTGAGTAGCGTTGTCAAAATCAAGTCGTACTATTTGATTCAACAACTAAATTGGTAAATTAGTTAGGTAATAGAATTAATAGATTAATTATACAATTGAATCAATGCAAACCGATCTGAATCAAATCTAAACTAGGTTTAATTAGTATTAGGTTAAAATGACACGTACCGGTTTTGCAAAATATGTACTGCAAATTTCTATAATTAAGATTTAAATTAACTAATAACATGATAATTAGCTTATGTTACATTAACCATTACATTCATAACAATTATATGTTAATAAATTCAAAACCCTTCAACAAGTCATATATATTCCTCTACAAACGATAGTATTACTCTTCTTTTGGCAAATTCAAGTGACAAAGTGTGTGGGGTGAGTCCTTACAATAAACACGTACTCTCACATTCAAATCTCTATTATTATTTTGGCAAATAAAAGACTCGTTTAATAAAACGCAGAAGAATTTTAGTGTCACTGACATGCTAGAATATTCTGGATAAATTTTATTTTTGATACGCAAGTTTCAACTCATTATCAATTTCTCATAACCGATCCTTAAAATAAATATGTTGGATCAATCCAGAGCTATTATTATGTTTAACATACTACTGTTTGTGACCTAACGTGTGAATATTCGAACTAAAATCAATAAAGATGCATATCAAATTTAGCATAGGTAGTGATTCATGGATATATAAATTTTACAGAGGACATAAATTTGAAAAGGAACTCTTGGAAGTACAATCTTTTTTGTGCGTGAACTTACATGCTCATATAATTTGTGTCAATTTACTTTATCTCCAGCCAATTCAACACAGCAGGAGAAACAAAGATAAATTTGTAAACTATACATTGAATTTTATCATCATGCGTACTTTTTAAAAACATTCCAAATTCTATACATGTATCCTTTTCCCACATGATATGAAAGTAACGTAACTATTATGAATTCCAAGGGGGGATTCGATCGAGAGCAAATTAAAGGCTTTTGATATCATGTGGTAAAGGGTGCATCTGTTCCATCACCCTACAGTGTAAATTCTGTGAATGTGGGACTAAGAGAAGTTAGAAAGTATAGGGCAATTAGGACCACTTGAGGAAAAGAATAGGGGACCATGAATTTCTATGACTTGTGGCTAAGGGCCAACTTTTCCAAAAAAGTGTACCACACTGGACAGTGGTGTTGGTCTCAATCACTAACAAGGGTTGGAAAGACAAGTGCCATTGTCAAAGGGTATCATGGGTGTTTGTGAACTCCAGCCATGGTGCACATGCATGGATTGATTAATTTGAAGTTAGTTTTTTACACACACACTCGCCCAATGGAATTGATGGGTTTTTGCATGTCCCCATTTGCTAGATCTTTTTTATTTTGTTACATCACTTTACTTGATTGTGTGTGGAGTTTAATAACTTCAGACACATCAACCTCATGAATCAAGCTAGGGTGAAAGCAACCCACAAAGTTAATTAATTTGAAAAAATAATACAAACAGGGTGAGTGAGGCTTATGATAAGAACCCGCTCACGTACTGCGCTTTCAGTGCCTAATTATTGCCATAGCTGCAGCCTGCAGTGTGCTGGAGACAGCTTAATAGATGGTTCGGTTAAATCTGATGTATTAACATATTAACGTTAGTGTCGTCTCTAAATAAACCTAAAGCTAATTTTAAGATGGATTTAAAAAAAATTAAAAAATTATAATTTTATCCCAAATTTAAACTATTTTGGTAAACATGGGATCTAGTAATAATGGGACACTATTCTCTTAGAGGAGTCAATCTCTCTTGAGAGATATTTTTTTATATACACAAACTTAGAAATTATACTTTTAAACACATGATTAAGGGTCACTAATTATTTCAAAGACAAATGAAATATTTGAAAGGTTTGTTGAATTTCTTATAAGATTCAAACAATTAGAATGAGAGTGTCTACACTATGAAATATTATTGTCTTGACATGATTTTGCTTGATTGAAGTAACAATTTGTTGTAATAAAATAAATAGAACAAGAACAAATTCTCCATAGATGAATCATTTTATAGGAATGACAGTCATCAGAGATTTTTCTTGCTTTGTTAAAGTTTATTTTCCCTATTAGACCAAACTTTCCTTTTGAAAACAATGTTTTCTCTATTGTAATACTCAACCTAGAAAGATTAAAATAGCTTTTGCTCATGTTATTTTAACAATATTTATAGTGATTTGTGTTTTTTTTTTATATTTTATTTTCAACAAAAAATAAGAATTGCTCAAGAGGTTGATTATTTTCATTTTCATCGACCACGACTTGCATGGCTTTTATTCCTAAATTCCTAAATGGTTAATGAGGGTTATTAAGTTGGGACAAAGGTTTGAGTTAGGTGGGTGATTTGCGTAGTATGCATATGTAGCGTCAGTCATATATCGATGAAACTAGCATTAACTACTAATTGTCGACACAACTAATGACAAACTGAATAGCATACTTCAATACTTTAGAGTTTGCCATGTGGTCACTAAACATAGTGTTGACCACTTTTGAAGGAAGTTTTAAAGGTAGCTTTGATTTTTAAACCAATGTCATGTTGCGTCAACAATGATGCAAACCCAACTATTTTGCTTTGAGCTTTGTAACGTTTAATTTGTTGAAGAATCGATGCAAAATTTGACGCTCAGTGTGATTTTGCGTTTTGCAATTTAGAGTTACATTTGACTAATGTTAAATCATAAATTTCTTGTAATGCTAGATGAAGAGTAATGTTGATATTTATGAGTATAAGATGGGGGTACTAAGTTTAAGATTGATACCTAGTTATGCCAAGCAATATTTTACGTGTAGTTTAGGTTCTGACTAGCTAGAAAACCAAGGAACCAATTAATGACTATGATCTCTAAAACAACCATGGTTAGAGAGTGTTTTACAGATCTTTCTCTAAAATTGTGACGATATTTTTTTAAAATATTTTATATGTGTTTTATTAAATTCACTTATTTCATCTATACGTTTTTAAATTTTCATATTTTTACCATCGATCTTAATATTTTTATTTTTTAACAAATTCAAAATACAATAAAATGTAATAAAGTAAAAAGAAATAAATTTATTTTATCATACACAATTTATTTATTTTATTAAAGCGGTAATATTTTTTGGAGAGAGTTAAAAATATAAGTTTAGAAATTCTTAGTATAGGTCAACCTTAGGAATTGTTTCTCAATCCACATAAGCAAAAACAATAACATATTGAAACATCTCAATGCGTTGACAAAAAGAAATCAAAAGTGATTCTCATAGTTATGACAAACAACATGGAAGCATAATAAAATTTTGAAATGGGGTTGTGGAAAAGCTATACAAGCATTGTATTGCTAATGACAATTAAATGGAGAGAGTCTAGTAACCAAGAGCCTCATTAACTTGTGCCCTAACTTGAGTATATGCAACATGAAACATGTGGAATCTTGTGTGAATTAGTAAAGACTACCTTACAAGGTTGATGTGTGATGAATGGTGCAATGGTGGAATAGTTACAAGAGGAAAACATGAAGAAGAAGAAACTACTAACACACCCAAGTCTAGGTAATTTAAGTAATGGCAAAAGTCCAAAATAAGACTGTAAATGGGTTGATTAAGGAAGCTAATAACGTTTTAACAAACCGAAGTCTTCATATGATAATTGACTAATATAGACCCAAGTCTAGGTAAATTATTCATGATAAATTAGGATGAAGTTTGAGCAAAATTAAGTGATTTTAAAAAATTAACAAATGAGTTTGTAGAGCCCAAACATAATTAGTGAGACAATGAGAGATTAAAAAAAGGGACTCAAGCGGGGTGTTAGTCATTATATATTACTTCAACCATGGATAAATAACTGTAATAACATGCCACATTTTTTTTTATAGTGGTCACTGTTCAGTGGACGTTGAGAAGGGAATAAAATAATTCGAATCACTAAGGGTCTTATATGCCTGCTAAATGATGAAGAAAGTAGGAATGTCTTGGGCCGAAAAGAAAAGTAGGAGTGTAAAGACAGGTAAGAATTTTAACTAGAAATAACTACATTTAAGAGAGTACATATTTAAACTTTTTATCATTTGCAATCTTTTTAATTTTATAATAATAAGAATATGGTAAAAAATGATGGTCATTTATTTTTAATCTATGGAGGGGACCTTCTTATCCAAATCAAGAAGTAAATTAGTCAATTACAAAAAAAAAAAAAAAAAGGAATTGAATTAGTCAAGGTGCGGACAAATTGATTGGTTCTATAGAATTTTTAGAGCACCATCACGATTAGGATGAAAAGTATTAAAAAATATAACATCCTTACATTTTTTTTCATTAATTTAAGTAATTTTCATCTGTCACACCAAAAGTGAGACGTGGGTTTTCGAATTGATAGTTGCATCTCAGTATCTCAGATAGATGATGATGTATTAACTGTTAATGTGTACATGCTTCAGACTTCAGAGGATTTCATAGTAAAAACTAAAAATGTTATTCAGATGATGATAAAGGGCAGATGAACACCGGTGAATTGAATAGTAATAATAATTTAGTTATAATAATAATTTCTCTTATTTTAGTCAGAAGTATTTAATTCACCAACACGATTATTTTTAAATTTTATTTTAAAAAATAACTATATCAACATCTCTCGAAACTAGCAACTTTTTACACATTTCTCGAAACTAGCATTAGTTACACGTATTAACGTATATGTATTTTACAATTAAAAATTATACTTGTATTTTTTATACATTAACGTCTATTATTTTAAAAACATAACATTAGTACTTTCTCTATTTTCATGTCTACATTATGCACATGATATTTAAAAGAATATTTCCTTCTTCCCAAAATCATAATTATTCTAACTTATTTTACACAGACAACAAAATATAATAGATATATGACACGAATAATAAATTTATAAAATTAATCTTATATTATCATTAATTATTTTTATAGATTTTGTTCTTTATCATAAATATTATAAAAAATATAAGTAAAAATTAAATAATTAATATTACTTTAAAAAATTAAGATAA
>PYAF01003600.1:455921-477444 GCA_007407185.1 Glycine tomentella
GGGGGATTGGCATAGTAGGAGAGAGAATAGGGATTGATTGTGATTTTGTAATTCCTCTTCGTTTTCTTCTTTAATTTTCCACTTTGATTTCACTTTCCATTTTTTTCCCTATATGATGTACCTTGTGTGGGGGTTGAGGGTGAGAAATGTAAATTCTTAGTAGGTTGCAAGCTCTGCTTGAAAGGAGCTGCAGTGTAAATTTCATAAGCGAATGCATTTGCAAATTTTTCTTCTACACGGGATATAAATTCCTTCAGCCATGGGAAAAACGGCTCTAAGTAGTTAAATGTACATGGCCCTGCCAATTGCATATTTGTATTCTTTTTTTTCCTGCTCTTGCACTTGTAGTAATACCGAGTTGGGGACATATCTAACGACTAACGAGCAGAGACCCTAGCGGCCTGCGCCACTTTATTCATTAATCTTAACACCGTTGCATTTTAATTGATATATGAGTTATTTATATTTTAAATTTCATACTATATGTTAAAGTAAAAAAGTGCTATGAAGCATTACTTAATTTTTAAATACCTTCGTGTGTTTGGATTTTTTTTTGGGGGGGGGGGGGGGGGGGGGGGGGGGGGGGGGGGGAGGAGGGATTTGATAGGGTAATTCAATTTTTTAAAGATAATTAAGAAGAATATGTGATTTTAGTATTTTAATAAACTAAAATCTTAGGATTTCAAATTCCTTCAAAAATTAAAGAAATTGAAATTCTTTATGCAGACTCGTTCTCGGTATGCTTTGCTTCTCTCACGTTGCACGCATGCTCTCATAGCAGGGCTTTTTATGTTGTAGAGTAGGATATAGGTTCTGTTTGAATACAAGCCAGAAGTGCTTTTGAGAGCTTCTCTACTGGAAATATAGTGTTTTTTTTCAGTAAAGAAGCTCTCAAAAGTACTTCTAACCTTGTATTCAAACACACTCATAATGACTCATGTTACGCCCTTGTTCGATATCGATACTTATTGGTTTTATGTTTATGGACTAAACGATGTTTCTTGGTGATTTTGAATTAAATAGATGAGATTTCTATGTTTGGATGGATTCGTCTATGTTTTTCTGAATGCAAGCGGTGTTGTGTAAGAATGGTTCTTAGTTGGTGGCCCTACAGGTACAATTGTATATTAAGCCTCCACAAAAGGGTTGGCACCATGAATATGAAAATTCATGTTGTTCCATAAAGTTTTGGAATGCTGACAGAACATACAAAAAATTGGTTCTGCCTTTGTTACCCTTTAATGGTCATTGATATTGATCCCAATACATATACATCCAACATTTTCTTTTCTTAGCTATCTACATAAAATGTTGCAGTTGAAATTTTAGATGCATGTCCAAAATTCAAGTTTGCGATGATATGTGAAAGTAATAGATGCATGTCCAAAATTCATGTTTGCAACGAGATGTTAAAACAATATGAATTTATTTGTGATGGGGGTGCCTGATTTTGTAACAAGCAGCCACAAGGGTTTTTGGATCATTGTGGTGTGCTGTAAGGAGGAGAATATACTTTAGGCATTACTCTATTTGTTGAAGATTTTAAGTGGAAATGAAAAAAACTTAAATAAAGGGTGCTAAGAAGTTGGGTTTTCTGGAACAAGTGTTATAGGATTAATTTCATGATATATTTATGATGCTTATTCAAATAATGAATAACTTGTCCAGTACTTAATTGCTATTTCAATTCAGGATACCAATTTAATCATTCAACAGATGTTTTCTGTGAGGGTTAAGAAAAAACTTATTTATCTTCACCACAGAATTGTATATGCTTTTCTGTTTTCTTAAAATTGTCTCATGCCTATGATTTTCTCGTTTACTTTTATCCTTCCAATGAATATGGTCCTTGCACTTGACTTCTTACATAATTTTAATTCTTCCTATTACATAATTTTACTAATCTTTAAGAACATGGACTTAGGATATATAACTAGCTGCTACATGTATCTAGCTTCAACAGCTAGAACAGATATATAGCTCATTTTATAAACTCTTGTATATAACTACTGGATTTGAGTGATGTAATCTATCTTTTCAGCTTAAGTGAGCACACTACCCCTATAACTTTCCCTGATATAATATGATTGATCATTATGATAAAAAAGGATGTGGAAGATTAATTATTAATGATGTGTCATTGATTTTATCTTTTTCCATGATACCAATGACTAATTATTATCAATGTCTGTCATGGCTTAGACCAAATTCTTTTATTGGTTTGGTAACATGATATCACATAAATTGACACTTTTAACAAAATTAATAAATTAAAATTTGTTATAAAAAAAACATGGCATCACGCCAACAGAAGCTAATTATTACTTTACTTTCACTAGAATTTTAAACACTTTATAGCACTCAGTAAGTGATACGTATGAACTGATACCAAATGTATAGTAATTGAAAAATTTGAAAGATTTTAAATGGTAAAGCAGTGCTAAAGATAGGATTGTTGAAGATAGAGTAGATGTTTTATCTAGTTATAATTGGAGTTGGATGAATAATCATGGCTACATGTTTTATCTAGTTGAAAATTGGAATTAACTATTTGACTCCAAATCAAGGGTTAGACTTTAATTTGTTGAGTGAGAGGTTAGTGTGATACTAATGAGTACATAGGCGTGCAGATAGTGTTTTTTGAAAAGAAAAACTGAGCGTGAGAGAAGACGAGTTTGGTTGTATAGAGAAGAGAGCATGCCATGCTATTAGTGGTTTCCTGAATTCGCATATAGGCAGTGTCGTGCTTGGATATATATGGAAAGATGCATAGACAAAGACAAATTAAACATGCAAGTTGTAACCGCTAAGGACTTGAAACCAAAAAAATATATTTAATGTGAAAATTATAAAAAAGTGAAAAAAGTCATGGATAGTAAAATTTATTGTCTCCCAATAAAAATATTTTTTCACTTTTAAATTTTAAGTTCTTTAACTATCAATAAATTGTTAGTATGAGTGCTATTAGACTTAATTTTTTTAAGTAAAATTTTATGTTCGAATTTTGTTGATGAAAAAAATATGATTTAAAGAGAAAAATTTATTAAAGATAATCAACCAAATTTTTCAACAAAAATTGATAAATAATACATAAAACAATAAGTTGCTTAACTATTCTATTTAGGTTACTTAAGTTGATGTATTTTAAGTATAGTTTTAAAATCTAGACCGATCAGGCCACGCGACTCGATGGTTGGACCAGATCGAGTCATAAGTTCGATCGGTTACACTTTTGATCCGGAGCAACCCGGCCGAGTTTGTGGTCGAACCGGTAACTCGTTGGCCTGGACCAGGTTACTTTTTTTTCATTTTGTTTATTTTAATTTTTTTTTGTGATTTTGAGTTAAATTGATCTTTTTCATTCATTGTTGAATATTTTTATGGTTGCAATTGCATTTTTTGTTGAGTTAAATTGATTTAGAAGTGACCGGAATTGTGATTGAGTTGCAAGTAAAATTGTGATCCCAAATTAATTTTTTAAAAATGTGGTTTGGAACTTTGGATTGACACTTTATATTTTATAATCTATACTGATGTGATATGGTTATGTTTCATTTTAGTGTGATATTGATATATACTTTCATTGATATCTTTGATGTTAAATGTTAGAGATAATAATCATTTTTTAACTTGTGTTCTTTATATTTCATTTGTATTTTTAAGACTTTTGAATTTGAATGTACCATTAGAAAGATTTAAGATATCTATAAAAATTTTATATTTTTTTATTATAAATTAGATTATACGGGTCAATTAGTGATTCATCGGTTCGATCACTGATCAAGTGACCCAGTACCATGACCGAGTCAAACATTTGGACGTTCTAGTCCGTCACTAATTTGGTCGCTAACACTTTTTTAGAATATTGAGATTTTTTTTAAAATCCGTCGCTATCTCGGTCGCTAATTTGGTCGGAACACATTTAAAAAACCATAATATTCTTTTAAAAAGTGTTAGAGACCGAATTAGCGACGAAATTTAAAAAACATCAATATTCTATAAAAAAAGTGTTAGCGACTAAATTAGCGACAGACTGTAACACGCCCAAATTATGCATATTTGACTGTCCCAGATTTTGAAATAGTTTCAAAACAGCCCCAAATTTTAAAATATTTATTAAAAAAACATTATTTATTTAAATTTGCCTGTATTTAGACATGAGGAAGTAGGAGCTTTGGGGAATGCGGAAATCTTATCTTTAAGCACACTTCAGGAATACAAATTGGACAAAGAAAATGCAGAGAGTGATGGATCAATCGTCCGTCTTCATAGTAAAATCACCCATGACAGGTCTATAATTTTGTAAAACACTCACTTTAAAAATTAATTTTGTAAAATAACTCATTTTGATAAATAAACAAAAAATCCTCATCAGCACTTATTTTTATTCATCATCACATTCAACAGGTTTTTTCAGCCTTTTTTACTCAATATAAATCTAGCTATCTCAATTTTACGTAAATAGTAGTACAAAGTAAAAATCAGTTACACAAATAATGTAAGTTGATAATTTATTAGGGGTATGAATGTGTTAAAACTTAAAAGCAACTTTATACAAGTGGCCGAGTTGAAAATTAAAGACAGTAACACATTCGCCAATTAAGCTAGTTTAGGTCTTTGATCGACTTGTCTTTTGGAAGATTCATGGTGTGGAATACTGTACTGAACACGTTCATTTCCATAACTGAACATGCATGTATATATTTTCATTTGTTTTGAAATTATATTTTTAATAAAATAAATTTTTGTAAGAGCTCTTATTTATTTTAGATTTAGTGAAAAATGTCACAAATTTAGATAAACTTATTATAGTGTACCAGTTAAAATTCTAGTGAAAATATTAATAATAGAAAGACTACTTTGAAGGGGGGAATTAGTATATTTTGTTCTTGTTTACTATATTTTGATTAATAACTTTAACAATGGTGTTGCAATTATATTTTAACTAAGCTAAGATAACTAAGATAAATTACATTTTTGGGAAATATTAAATATTTAAAATTTTATTTTATGAAAATTTATAAAATATTTTAATGTGTGTGAAAATAATTAGTTAGATGATTAAATTAAGACAAATATTGGTGAAGGAACTAAAAATAATTTTTAATTAAAATACATAAAGTTGTGTTATTATTCATAATTTTTTTCTTGTGCTGTACTATAAATTTTATAATAAACATTTCTATTTTATTTTTAAAATTTCTTAACTAATAACTAACAACTCTCTTAAATTAAATAACCAGGTGAAGCGCATGTTGCTAAAAGCTGTATTTAATTAGGGTTAGATGGTATCCGACGGTTGACAGCGTTTGAGCAGTCTTAATCGATTAACCTGAGTGGGGAGCTTCAATTTAATACTCTTGTAGTATATTATACATGCTTCTTCACCAAACGTTTTTTTATCTTCTGAATAAATAAAACAAACAACGTTTTGTCTCTTTTATCAGCCTTGCTCAAAATTCTATTCCTTCTTCCTTTCCCTCGAAAATCCAAGGTATGTTTGTTGGAAGTTAGGCCTCATTATATTGTGCATGCATTTATATGTTGTTTGAAATTTGGGATTATTGGGGAATGAACTATTCTGATTAATGTTTTGTTTGATGGTTGTTCCGTCATCTTGCTTTGGCATTGCTATTGGATTAAATTTTCTGCTCTTGTTTGTTCTGTGGGCTGTGGTCAACGATGCATGTTTCATCACTGCTTCGGAAGGAAATATCGCATAATGAACAATTTGTATGCGCCCTTATATATGCTCTAAAGTAAACTTCTCTAAAATGCAGATTTTTTCAGCCTAATTAGAGGTTTGGAGTTTGAATTCCTGATATATGCAATTGCAATAGATAATCTATTGAGAGAGAAATTTATCCGATTTGATCAAGATTGTCTGGAGCAGGTGAACAAATGGCAGAGCATAGAGAACATAAGGTTGTTGATAAATCTCAGGTAGCTCCAGCTACAAGTAGAATCATGTCATTTCCTCTATCATTCCTTGACTTGCCTTATGCACGTCCTATTTATGTGAAACGCCTATTCTTCTATCACTTTCCCCATCCCACACACATTTTCTATGAAACTATACTCCCTTCTCTCAAACACAACCTCTCTCTTACCCTTCAACATTTCTTCCCTCTCGCTGGGAATCTCCTGTGTCCACCACAACCTCACAAACCCTTCATTCGCTGCACCGATGATGACTCTGTCACCTTAACCATCGTCGAGTCCAAAGCATATTTCAACCATCTCTCATCCAACCACCCCAAAAACCTCAAAGATTTGGATCACTTAGTTCCCATGTTGACATTCACAACCGTGCATGGTGATGATGATGATGAGGACACGTATGTTTCCCCATTGGTGGCCTTGCAAGTCACGGTTTTCCCCAACCATGGCCTTTGCATCGCCATAACAAATTCTCACGTGATCATGGATGGAAGGAGTAGCTGTTATTTCATCAAGTATTGGTCAAGCATTTGTAGAAGTGGTGGAGTTGACTTGACACCCCCTTGCTTTGATAGGGAAGTGTTGAAGGACACCAAGGGACTTGAGGCCATCTTCTTAAGAGACTACTTTGAAGAGAGGTCAACTTGGAAGGACAAACTCAAACTCATTGGTCAAACTCCAAATCATGATGAGGACTATGTTAAGGCAACAGTTTCCTTTGGAAGAGATGATATTGAGGGAATGAAAAGATGGGTGCTGAATCAGTTGGAAAAAAATGATGAATTGATGAAAGCACCCGAATATCTATCAAAGTTCGTGGTTACATGTGGTTTCATGTGGGCTAGCTGGGTTAAAGCAAAATGTAGACATGATGATAATAATGATGAAGATGAACAAGAGATCATGAAAGAGGAGTACTTTCGTTTTGCAGCAGATTGTAGAGATCGCTTTGAGTATCCTATACCAGCAACATACGTTGGAAATTGCTTAACAAGATGTCATGCATTGCTCAAGAGAAAGGAGCTAAAGGGAGAAGCTGGTTTTGTGAAGGCAGTGAAGGGCATTGCAAGGGCAATAATTGATATGAAAGCTGAACCTCTTAAAGATGCAGAAAACTGGAAGGAATTAAGTAGGAAGATGTTTGTATTGGGAAGTACAATGATAGTTGGAGGGTCACCTAAATTTGATGTTTATGAGACTGACTTTGGATTTGGAAAACCTACCAAAGTGGAGATGATGGTACATCCCCAAATATTGTGTGTGTCTCTTGCCGAAAGTGGAGACGGAGAAGGAGGGATAGAGTTTGGTTTGGAATTTACAGGTAGTGGGGAATTTGAGTATTTTAGTTCCGTCATTGAGCAAGGACTTGTAACATTAAAATCCTAAATGATTGCATCATTGCATATGGTCCTTGTTTCCTTTTCTGCTCTCATTAATTCACAGTCACTTTGTAATGTAAAAACAATATGGAGTATTACTACTTTTTCATTAAAGTTAGGATAAATATATCTTTTTCTCATCTCATTTTGGGCCTAAATCCAACATCTACTTTGAAATGCAGACATCGATCAAAGTTAATTTTTAGTGGAGGTTAATTATTTTGTCTGAAATTGGTTGAAGCATTTTTTTTTTAAAGTTAATTAGGATTTTTTCCAACGGATATTGATTGGGGTTATTTTTTTAGCTGATGTCATCTAAAAAATTTCAATCGACATTTGTGGAGACTGTTTTTTGTCAATATTGACTGACGTTGGTTAAGATTATTTTTTGGCCACCATTAACATAGATTATTTTTTTGACCATCGTCATCTAATGATGTTTTTTAGTCAACATTGATCATGGTTGTTTTCTGGTTAACATCTCGTAAGATTTTCTTTTATCGATATTGATGAAAGCTATCTTATTGCTAATATTGGCTAGAACTTTTTCAACCAACTTCAACCAAACTTATTTTTGGACAAGAGCTATATTGTAGAATGATGAACCTAATTTAATTTATTAAAAGAAGAAAATAAAGTAATTTAATTTATATAATTAAATAAGTATATATATATATATACTCCCTCTTATCTCAAATATAAGAAAAATACTTTTTTCTTGGTTTCAAATATAAAAAATTCAACTAATTTTACATTATTTAATGTTGGTATCTTTAAAATATCCTTTATTTAATTGAGGTATTAGTTTTAGTGATTTTTCTTTATTCTTGATATCAAGTTCTAATAAAAATTAAGTTAAAAAATTATTTTTATTAAAATTAGTATAATTAAATATAATTAACTAATTTTATTCATTCTTACCTAGTCTCTATACTTCAAAGTTCAAATCATGTGATCCCTTGAATTAACAGTTTAATGATAAATAAAATGAGTTAAATGTGTTTTAGTAAAAGAAAAAAATTAATGAGTGTGAATAAGTTTTTTCTTCTTATACTTAAAGTTAGTGAGGGAGTATATATATATATATATATATATATATATATATATATATATATATATATATATATATATATATATATATATATATATATATATAAAGGGGTAAATTGCGTGAAGGGCTGTGTTGTCCAAAAGTCCTCAAATATATAAACGATATGACCGTAGCGGGCTTCCACGAAAAATTCAAAATCCAACGAACGGTAACGTTTTCGGTCTTCTTTTTCTTTTCCTTCTGCATCTCGTTATCATTCATCTTCGGTGCTCGCTACTCGCGGTCTTTACTTTTAACCTTTCTGCGATTTCGGGTTTGTTCTATTGCTTCTGTTTGCTTTTTGTTATATTTCTGAATTCTATTTCTTTAATGTTTTTGAATTAGGATTTATGTTCATTAAAGTTAGTGTACTTGATTGAGTGATACTTGGAATTGGGAAACATATGAGTAAACGGCACTTTCCTAGAAACTTTATGGGATTTTGCTATGGAAAAGAAAATATTAGCACTAGCAAAGGTTTTTCTTCCTCGTGATGTTCATAACCTTTTTTTTTATTTTTATTCACACTAATTTTTTAATTTGTTTTGCAGAGTCCAGTATCAAAGTCTTTGCTCTCTGAAAAAAGTGGAATAGGATAATGGCTAAGTTTGTTGCTCCTGGCCACCTGATTATCAAAGATGAAAACTTGAATCTTCATTCTAAAAGTAAGTATTTTTAATTTTTATGTTATGTTGCTTATAACACCAATTTCCAATTACTATAGTTGATTCATTATGAATTAGCAATGAAAAAGTTTTCAAAGTTTAGAAATTGATTTTGCATTCTGTAACAGTATTGGTGGTCACTGCACTCTTCTCTTACTGTGTTAGTTGTTTGCCCTTTGTGTTTGCTCGGGACAGAGACTACTAAGTCGAAGAATTCTAAGACAAATGGAAAGAAAGATGGTTCAGGGATTGCAGGTCGAAAAGCTCTAAATGATATAACAAACAAAAGTTCACTTCACCACCCAGAAGCCTCGGTTAAGAAAAGAAATTTACCCAAGGAAGATATTAATGTAAAGGAGGAAATGTTCTTGCATGATCACAAGAAGTGTATTGAGGCTCAAAATGCTACTATGAGAAATTTCAATCTTGAGAAAGTTCTACCACAAGATGGTAGGGCTTTTACTTCAGTATTCGATGTATGGCATGAGTTGTGAAAATCTTTATGGTGCAATTAAATCAATTTCTTAGTTTACCACAAGATGGTTACCTTATAATTTTGACTTCAATTAAATCAATGTCGTAGTGTTTAACTTTACAGTTACAACTTACAAGCAAAATGTGGTATTGATATATTATGATGAGATTGTGCATGTGATATATTGGCATGTGAGAGAGAGAATTGACATTTGGCATTGAAGTTGGCATTAGTAACTTTTGACAAAAAGGATTTCTTGTGAGATGATTTGATTTAAAATATATCTGAACATATTCCTATTCAATCTTTTGGTGAATTAAATTTGGATGTCCCTGACTATCATGTTGATGGTTATTATTATTAGATAATGTTGATAAAATTCCTAACAACATTTTATCTCTGCAGATTCCATATCTATCCTAGAGCTGATAAAGGTAGTGATGTATCTTTCTGACCCCTTTTTTAGTTTGTTTTGGTTACATGTATTTAAAGCTGAGGGGTGCTTTGAGAACAACCACTGAATATGTACTATTTCATTTTGTCACATACAATAAAAATAACATGCTTTAAGATGATTTAAATCTTGATTGAAGCATTTAATAATCAATCCACCACAAGCTGATATCAATTTTTAAGCATTTTGTTGATTAGAAACTTTTACTGTTGCTTCCCCTTTGTCTAACATTTGCTCTATCTTCTGTTTTCCTTTTTCTTGTGGCGTTAGGTTCCTGATTCTCCTCAATGCTACCCAGAACCAGTTGAATTGCCAATGTCCAAATTTTCAGATTGGTTTGACCATTCAATGCAGTGGAGCTCCCCTCCATCTTCTCGGTTGTCATGGGACTCTCCACCATCTCCCCTTGCATGGCAAAATGAAGCAGTTGAATTTGTTCTGAAGGAAGAAATTGCTGTCCAAGTGTAACCTACTATTTCTTTTGTCGTGTAACAGAACAAGTGAATCCCACCGTTGATTGAGCCTCGTTTTTTGGTTTCTTTCTCTGTATCGCTGTATAATCCTAGTCCCTTCAGTTGAATGAATTTCTAGTTTTTGTCAAAATTAAACATCGGATCTAGTGCACGAGCAATGTGGAACAGGTAATGTAGTGACGAGTTAGTGCATATTATGCATTAAACTTCCAGCAATTCCAATTGTATTCTGTCTAATAAGACATTTTCTGAAGCCTGGTAACTGCATATCAAATAATCAGTATATTATGATATATGCTGATTATTTCATAATTCACCAAAAAAAAAAAAATCAGTAAATTAGAATGCTGCAAAATATATTATTTGGGAGATTGCTGAGAGTAGAACACTATCAAGGAAGAAAAGGAAGTTAAAAGAAATTGTTCAAGAAATGAGAAAAACAAGCGTCTACTGGATTCCTTAGTAATACAATCTGTAAATCTCCAATTATATAAATTTGACATGTGGTTTAATGGTCTAATGTCGATACTAGTTCTTGTTAAGTAATTACCTTGTCTTTAAGTGCTGAATTGAAAACCAAGAATGCTATGATGGCCAAACAAAATTACATAGGAAACATCAATGTCAGATGATGTATGCAAGATAGCTTTCAAACTAGCCGGTGGAAAATTCAACAATTAATACTTTAAAAAATTATTACTTCAGAATCAAATAATTAGTATTTATGATAGGGAAACTCACTACAAGAGACTCTTGTACTGTTGTGCTGAGGTTTTGAAAGGAAAAATGTACGTGATCTTGTTTTCACATGCTAATGGTTCAAATATTGTTACATGATTTTTAATTCGAGTAAAAAAGAATGCTGCGGATTAAGAGTGGAATTAGCATAAACTTGAGTGATGCATTATCTTCAGGTTCTTCACCTTTGATGGAAGGTCTCTCTACTGAAGCTTCACTCTTCAAATCCTTAAGCAATTGCAACTCCTCAAAAATTGTTTTCTGTGGTTTGTCTTGACCGTGTACTTAGAGGGAATTACACGGAATTTTCCTTCATTTAACTACTCTGGTTGATTAAGTGATTCTTGTGGGATAGGATTACGAAGCTTCAGGGATTTCCTAAAAGTGCCTTCTTTGTGATGGCCTACCTTGGTCCTAGGGGGGTATTTCGCCTCAAACAGAATTGCATTATTTTCTTGATTGTGCCTTGAAACAACCGTGAATTAGTTCTTTCTTGGATGACTACGGTTTGAGTAATTTCAAGCCATCATGTCAAATGATAATAATCCACAAGTGGTAAAAATTGGCGTGAATTGTATAAGTTTTACACTCTTGTTAATCTTGAATTGACGTACGTAAATCTAACACAAATATTGGATATGATACGCTAACAACTAGAAAAGTCTCACGGAGATCAGCAGTGAAAGATAAATTACCCTTCACTTCCCAATTCGAATTCTGCCAATGCAACAATTTATGGTCAATTTTACCAGCGCATGCGCAGTCACAAATGTTGACTTTTCTAACTCCACCTCTAAGGCGAGTGTCCTGATTAGCTTAGCTTAACTAAAAAATGAACATTAGTCGTTTTTGCACTGCTCTAATTTTCGTTGTCAATGTTGTCATACGAGATTTCCAGGTGAAAGCACACATAGTGCGAGATGCCAAATTGTTGTACATGCCTCCCAAATTTGATTCAATCCAGTTGGTATCAAGATTTCGTTCTAATCTACATAAAGATTTCGTTCTTCAACAATGATTGGATCGAAATTGAAATTATTGATACATTATTATTCAAGGTTAGACGCAGTGCAGCACGGCTTAAATAACATATCTCAAAGAGAGTAGCGTAATTGGATTGCTTTATAAAAAATGTGGGGGAGGGGGGAGGGTTATTGATAGAGATAAAAACATTAAAGGAAGTAAATTACAGAAATGACAAAAATACAGGGGTATATATTTTTTTTAAACATGAAGACACACAATACATCATCCCTCATCTAGACATCATCTCCACCGCTTTGTACACATTATTGTTCACGCCCTCCTTTTCATAAAAGCAGTAAGATGCAGTAAAATCACAGTATTATAGATGTTTGCCTCTTACATACCAGATCATGTGAGTTTGATAGAAACGATTCTGTTACTTTTTTCTAGACACAGCTGCTGCAATCCCACCTGCTATAAGTCCTACAGCAGTTGCAGCAATGCCTAGGCCAATGACACCATCTACAATGAAAGAAAAGAAGCAGTCAGTGCTTATCCTCTTGCTCTTGGCACGAAAAAAGGAGCAGAGAAAAATGTTAGTGGAAAATCAAGAATTGATGGGAACCTTTGGTGATCTTATCCTCGATTGTTGTCTTGAGTGTCACTGCCTGCCTCCAGTCGGGTGCAATCTAAGGAAGAAAACATTGACATGATATCACATTAAAGTACATAGATGCTGCATTGGTGCATATGCAATAGATCAAAATTTAAAAATAAAAAATAAAAAAAATGCTGTGCTTTGCCCTTGCTTGGAATTTGTTGTTGGGTTTGGAGAGGGATATCACAAAAAAACCCCAAAACTTATAGATACTGAATCTATAACTTTTTCCTCTATAACAAAGAAACAATGCATCAAGGACTTGAGTATATGAAAAGGAAAAGACGAGTAAAAAAGACTTGAGTATATGATTTTAGTGAACCAATGTCTACATTCAACAACCAGTGTCTAAGTGTTCCAGATGGTTAACTCAATTTCAAATCGTGTGGAGACATCAGGTAAGAGACGTCCCAACAGACGATGTATTGTATTCCTTTCTGTCAATGCATTGTTACAGTAAAATAAGTACAGGCTTCAGAGAATGCATGCAGAAGTCAGATTCTATTCCAAAATATGTTTTTGAATGCAAGATACAGATGACAACTAGCTACACATTGAAACTCAGAGTATATTAGCAAATATAGTTCCGGCATTATGCTAGAGAGTAGAGACACAACACAAACACAACCTCCTTCTCCTTCAGGTCCAAAATATACACCTCTGCCACACTGATTAGGGGAAATCAATAGCAGAAAACACAAGGTTGTGATACTTTTTTTCCACAAAAAGAAAAGGCAAAATCATTATGCTGTATAATTAGGATTTGTCTCCTCTAAAGTAAGTCCCGAGTAAAGGATAAAGTAAGCAATCTTAATCATCGATGAGAAACTCATTGGTCGATACTTCATGGACATGTTACATGTATAAGAAATTATAAATGTGACTAAATATCACGATTGAGATTCCTTAGAGAGATGGATACATACCGCGAGGCACCTGTCGACGAGATCCCTACTCCTTGAATAATCAGAATTTCTATAGTATCCAACAGCCAGAAGATAAAGCTTCTCCCTTTGCTGCAATGGGTCCTTTGTGGCAGGCAAAGATGCTGCCATTTCCATGTAATTACATGTCATTTAACTATCAATTAACATGCATACATACATAATTGAATTGCATGATGAAAGAGTAAGAGAGAGAGAGAGAGAGACCTTCAAGCATGGCTATCCCACGGTGCACATCTTGTGGGTGTTTGGAGTGAACAAGAGCCCATGATAAACGCAGGAGACAGTCTTGCATATGCTCTTCAGATGATTGTTTTTCTGCCTCCAACACCTCTCTTTCACATCCCTGCCAGTGCAGTGCCACACACAAGAACAATTAATTAATCAATTGCAATCTCAAACACGTAAAAACATACATAATTGATAAGAAATAGATTGAATAGAGAAATTTTGAGATTGAAAACCCTAACAGAGAAAGAGCATATGAATATGAAACATACAGCGACGACGTCAGAGTCACAATAAGGAAGGTGGTCTTTGCCGGAGAAGAACTGACCAACCGAGTCCACGATCATCCCTAGCTTCGCTTCAAGTTTCGCCATTTCTACACACACCGAGTTCAACCGAGTTTCCAGTGAGTTGACTTTGCTTCACCAACTCGCTCCCTCTCTTCAGATTAATTGCCGCGGACACCGCCTCCTAAGTACTAAACCCCCATAAATATAATACATTTTCTTTTCTGCAATTATTATTTATTAGTCGCTGATGGTGTAATAAATACTTTTTTTTTCTTACTGTATTTCTTGTGATCTGGTCATAAACTGGTGTAATGCAAAATTATGTCGCGTTTTGAAAACTTAAGAATTAAGTCATTTCGTAATATCTTGTGACAGGCAAACCAAGATAGGTCTGGTGGGGGCAGAAAACAATCCTCTTGCTAAAAATTGACACTTCTTCGAAGTTCGTTGCATTTTATATTTTAATTGTTTCCATGATATTTGCAACCGATATAAAACTTAAATACATTCTTTAGTTATTATAATTCAGTAATTTTTTATTATTTGTTATTTTCAAGTTATTTTTTTTATTAGATGTCAAAATTAGGTATTTTCATTGTTACCAGTTATCCCTTAGCTTACTTATTTGACAGACAAAATCTAACTAATCAAATATGTGGAAAATATTTTACATATCATAATATCTTAAAAAATGTCCATATTAGAATTTACATGTTTTAATATATGAAATTCCGTATTATTTAAAAAAAAAAAATTGATATCTGAAATGCTTTTCGTGTTATTGATTAGTTATAAACCATCCTATCAATTAAGTAGATGATGACTATTGTCAACAAATGTTAAATTTTGAATGTCAAACCGACAAAGAGACCCAATTTCAAAATTCAGTGTATGGGAATTAAAATTGCATAAAAATAAGAGCACTAGAATTTAGGATCCCATCCCAGTTTTTTACATGCATTTCTTCCCTTTATATTTGTGTTTTCTCAAAACATTATTATTAACACAAATTGAGACAAGGACGAAAGAGACAGCTAGGGAAATTGCGAGGTGCCTTGCTCACATTAAGAGTACACTTCTGAGGTGAGGTTCACTTCTTGGCTTCATCAAAGTAGTTGATACTTACAAGGCCCCACCCCCACAATGGTTAGTTCATAATATATATTTACTTGAGCACAACGCATAATTATACAAATAATGTTGAGAGCTTCACAAACATAGTGTATTAATGTAAGAATGAGAACATATTTCTTATTCATAGCAAACTAGCAATTTTGAGAGAAGTCTCTTAGCTTCCTGTACATATCTAATTACTTACAAACTACAAATGAATCCTCTATGCCAAGCCAAATTGACAAAGAAAACAAATAAATAAAATTGAAAAAACAAAGCAAAATCACCATGCATATGATTTTCACAAACTAATCATCTCTATCCCCCACTCACTTCTTTTCTGGTTCATGTAAAGAGAGCCTCAGAAATACAACTAATCTCAATCTAATAACTATTTGGAGCATATTAGCTACTTTTGACAAGTGAACAAACGATTCGTGACACAAGAAACTGTGGACACGCTGTACATTATGTACCCTGCAAACCATTGGTTCCAGAACCGTCTTGCAAAGTCAAAACTAAAATCTATGAGGACAAATTCCTAAGATGCTCAAGATAAAAGAATGGCTTCACAAATCTCCCATCATTCTATGGTTTCATTGGTACCTACAGCTGCATGGTGTAGTATAATCTGAAGGCATCTCATTCAGCTTCTCCAGGGAAGGGTTCTCCTTCCCACTACAATTAAATGAATTAAGATCCTTAACCATCTAATACAACTCTTGCCTTCTTGAGCACATATTACTCTCGGGAGAACCATTTTCATCATCTTGCTTAAGTAATGAGTCCCCATTTCCGGTAAAAAGTCGGGCAGATAGCGTAGGCGATGAAGAAGCACTGCCTGCAATTGTTTCAACACATGCAAATATGAAAAAATATCAATTATGGTTCCATACATCATCTAGATAGACAGTGGCGGCAGAATTAAGTGCTATGATCAAATTTATCACACCTCTAAAAGAAGAGCTTCTCTCAAAGTCCTTAGTTGCATGCAACATTATTGTTCCAGAGAGTACAACGATGAAGCCACATATTTCTGACACAATAGTTCCACCACTTTGGCCATCCCAATCCTGCAAGCATTATTTTTAAATGTAAATAGGTTCTTGTACCATTCGTAGACAACAGAAACATCTTATGCATTTAGCATTAAATGCCAAAACTAGTTGATCATACCTTAAACATTATTACACTGGCTAGTATTGTAAGTGTTGTGAACATGACATAGTATATAGGAGATACAATTGCTGTGTTGAAGGTGTCAAGAGCCTGAAATATTACAATCATGTCAGTGAAGAATAAGTGATCCAAAATTTCATATATAAGAACTTTGTATATAATGCACAGAGAAAATCTCAATTCTCTAGAATTGATTTCTTTTTCCATTGAATATAACTCAGACATCATTTTGAACAACACTTGATAAAGAATAATAAACTTCACAAAATATAATGGATCACTATGTCATTTTGAGGAGTTCTCAATACCACTAGTTTAGCAATATGAATGCCAGTATTTTCAACAATTAAACAATTCTTTCATTTTAAACATCTAAAAGATCAAGTCATTACATCAAGGGATAGCACATTCAAACAGATTAAGAAACCAACAAAAGTAAAGAAACAGAAAAGTAACCACCTAGCCAGGCTAATGTTCACGTGCACATGCTTACTAATATGCAGATCTCTTTTGTATAAGAATGATAGAGTACCCAACACTAAACCTCAGAACTCAGAAGAGATTACATAATACTACAAAAGTAAAATCATGTTGTATAGAGAACTTACAATCAATTGATAGTGGAAGACAATTTCTGATAAGATTAAAGATTATCAGTAAGCAATGATATAGTACCAAACACCAAACCTTTACTAGTTGCATGATGTAAAACAATTTACTTTTGTTGTATCTTGATTTGACTTTCGTTGTATTATGTAATCTCTTAGTTCTGATGTTTAGTGTCGGGTACTCTGTCTTGAGTTCTGGGTTCTGAGTTCTGAGGTTTGTTCTATCTTGAATTTACATTCCATAGGAATTCGCATGTTGTAATACTGTATGTTGTATGGAGGATTTAATATGCAACTAGTAAAATCATCGGAGCCATTACTGATAATCTTATCAGAACAGTCCTTCCATGGAATGTAATTCCCCTCTTACTGTCTGATAAGATTAACTTAAACAAAAGAAATATTAAAAAGAGGTATGAAAAGAATTCTAGATCATTTAAAAAGCTTAGCAGAATTTCATTTCGTAAGATTTTTCATTCTGTTTTATATTAAGTTGTCATCTTCCTTAATTGTATATGAAGTTGTAGCTAAACTTCCCTGCATTCCAATTCAAAGGAATAGTCTGGCAACAAGACCGCCTCTATTTCCTCAAAACACCAAACACTACAAAATGATAAACAAAAAAACTCATATATAAGTCACAACCAAACAGAAGCCTCAAATCTGAGTTTCTTTGCTTTGCTTGATTCCTAATTTAGCAATATTATAATATATGCCAAAGGTCAAAGTAAATAAACTTATTTTCCTGACCTTTCCAAAATCTCAAAACTTGAGTCTAAGCCCAAAGATACTCCTATGTAATTGATATGCCTACAACAGCAGCCAAGCCTTATCCCATTAGGTATTGGGATAATTAATCAATCAACGCCATTAAGCTCTATTCAAAACTAATTTTACTGTACAATATTTTAGAAGAATAAACTAATATTGTTAGGAACCAGAATAGGGATGGTAAAACTAATGTTGATACTCAATTAGAACTATATCAGAGGTATAAACCTCTCTTACAGTGCTGCAACCCAAGAAAATGAAAAAGAAAGCTAGGGTAATAGCTGGAGACTAGCTCCTTACAAGATGAACAATATAAAATAAACAAATAGCAGAAATTAGAGAACCCCTTTCCTGAGGAAGAACTAGCTTCTTCACTCAGGGTAGCCAATATTGATACCAATTTCATCATTGTCCCTATTCGGTTATTACACCCATCATATAATCCTTCTCACTCTCCTCCCTCTATCCCTTGCCACCAGTAATTTTCTGTTATTTTCTGTCTCTCCTTCAACCACATTCACTGATCCACATGTTCCACTCTTCCCCACTACTGCCTCCTGTGAAGCTTGTTTATAGTTTCGCCATAATCACTCAGATCCTTATTCATGGGCGTAATTTCACTTCCTTGCCACTACCATACCCATATAGTTTGTAAGGGAGTCTCCTTCATATATAGAGACATTAGCAGTTTTGTTGCATTTTTCATTTTTGAGCCTCTTAGGCCCAATGATATCCTCCTCGCTAGTATTTCTTCCTCCTCTTTACAATAAATCTTTCTTTTATCACCCCCCGCTCACAAAAAAAAAAAGTTCCTATGGAATATATGATCAAGATAGAATAGATGAAACACATAAAATATAAAAGAGAAATTTTGCATCCTATATACTAACAAAACAACTTAAGAATTTTTCAAATGTTTGAACTACCTACCACTAGTAGGTCATTGATAAAAATATATGTACGACAAGCCCAGCGTGCTAATTTTAAGATCATGTAACAAACCTTATTAAGATAATTCATTTGCATGATGACACATATAGCCACAACTAACATAAAAAACCATGTCTCTGGGTAGATTAACTGATTTTTCCCTTCAAAAGTTAATTTCAAAGAAGTTCCAAGGGCTTTAACACTCATCACCTGCAAAATTATAGCAATTCAATTTAGATAAGCCACCATATTATTGCAGTGTTACTACCAAGCAAATTTTTCAGTAAATATCATTAGTTATTATGACATAAATAATTATCCATGTAATTGGGGAAAGGGAGAAAACTTTATAGACCATAGCAGTCTCATATAACCATACAACTAAAATATATATAAAAAATTATATGGAAGCTGAAACTTTATTTATGAAATGAAATTCATTATTAGAAAATAGGAATGAATAGTGAAAACCAAATTACTTTCGACATGAAATCATGTCCCTTAGATTGTATATGTTTTAAACTTAATAACTTTGAGTAAACAAAACTTTGAAGTTTAAATCAATTATCAAACAGAAGACTTAGTAGGAGAGATAACAATTAATTTACTTACAGAGAGGGAACCCATCAATGAACAAATGCCAGTAAAAACTAGCACATTCGTATGCCCGCATCTTGGTGCAAAATGGAAGACCAGAATGAAAACCAATACTACTACTGAGCCCACATATGCCAGAAAAGCTGCAAGCAGGGAGGATATATTTGTAATCAAGGAACTACAATGAATTGCATTGAAAAAAAAAAAAAAAAAAAAAAAAAACAAGACAGCGTATTCTAACCTGGTTGAGTAGCCATATTCCATATTTCCAGAACAGATGTAATAGGTTGTTCCTTAGGAGCATGAATAACAATAATGATACTACCAGCAATGCACATTATACAGCCCAAAATCCCAAGATTGTGTAGCTTCTCTTTCAGAATAATGTCAGCCAAAACAGCACTAGAGGATACCATGCAAACATCATTGAAGAAGCAACCATGTTATGTCGCCAATGTTAGAAGCTAGCACCACCTTAATTCTCTCAATCAACAATGAAAATTAAGGGAATACCTCACAATAATACTTAATGCACCAAGAGGGGTAACTAGGACTGCTGGAGCAAACGCATAAGCAACAAAGTTTGCAACCTCTCCTACAATCACTGTATACAGAAACAGATTCTGCAAGAAATCAGATAAATAAAAAATGGCCGATAAACTAAAATTTGCATATTTTAATCAACCTTCAACTTCACTACAACTGATCACCATATGTGGTGTATAATAAAGAAATCTAGCAAATAATAAAGCATCTGAAACATCAAATCCAGGTTCCACTATACAATGCAGAACGAAATTAATTCATCCTAACTTATGAGATTCAAAATTGTATTAAAAATAAAATCCAATTAATTCCATACAAGATTGGATAAAATCAAAACCAATCATGAAGACAAAATAAAACCATTAAGGTACAAGAAAATCCAGATTCTACCCCCAAAAAACGCAAAAATAACAATACTAAAAGCATAGAAACAAAATTAAAACAGCACTTAAAGCTTACTTGTGATCATTCCCGCCCACCATAGTGGCTCCAAGAGATAATAATATCCACCAACACCTACAAGACGACAAAAAAATTACAAAGACATGCATAACATAAAACAAGCTTCCAAATAGAAATTCTAATAGAAAAAGAAAAAAGAGAAATTCCCTCACCAGCCCTGACACCAGAAACTGCTGCAGCTCTTCTAAGGCCTTGCTTTTTAATGATAAAACTTGCCCCAATGAACCCACTTGACACCAAAGCTAGTATGAGACCTTTCAGATTCTCCTTGGACAGACCCATCTCGAAAAATCGTAACTTTCTTCTGATTTTGGATCTCTTCTCCTTTTCTTCATGGATGAGACACGAGACAAACACGGTTCCTCAGATCATCATCATTGCTTATTTCATGATTGTGGCATGGAAAGCAGGAAATGATACAGTGTGCACCACCACAACCTTATTATTCTATACCACCTGTGAGGGCCCCACTTGTTATTTTTAACCATTTTTTATAGTAGTATTAGTGTGCTCAGAATTTATGCATTTATTGCGGACATTAATGAATACAATGACTTTGAATCAAACATGAAGTCTTAATCCAATCGTTTTTTTTTCTTTGGGGGAACATTCATGTTTTCAAAGTTTTTAATGCAACCTTTAATTGAATTATCTTTGCCCTCACATGTTCAATTGAATTCTTTTAACAATGTTAACTAATTGGGATATTGAATATATTCTGTTTATCTTATTATAATTGTTGTAAAACAAAAATAATTTTAAAATAATTATTATTTTAATTTTTTAATGTAATATTAATTACATTTTTTCATTTCTATACCTTATAATATTAAAATTAAAATATATATATGATCCCTAATAAATATTTAATTTTTATATTTATTCTTCATTAAAAAAATCTTCATTTTTGTTTCTTGATAAAATAAAAAAATTATTTTTAATCGTTGACACTTTTTTTAATTTATAATAAATTATTAAATTTTGTGTTTGTTTTTGATAATTTTTTATTTGTTATTA
>PYAF01003600.1:477544-535973 GCA_007407185.1 Glycine tomentella
ATTCTATGAGAGATTCAATGTAAAGAAAAGTTTATCAGAAAATAAACACAAAATTTATAACATATTTTAAGTTAATAGTAATGATGAACAATAAAATCTATCAACAAATTAATGATGATATAAGATTAATTTTATAAAATTATTACTCTTTTATTTAATTTTTATATTTTTTTGTTTGTGTAAAATAACCTAAGACAATAATTATAATAGGATGGAATAGGAAGTATTTTATTTAATATTTTTAATTATTCAATGATAAATATTATTAATAATAGAATCCTTGATTTGTGATAACATATATGTCATTTTTTAATAGTTATAATCTTTCCTATTTAACCAAAAAAGTTAATTAGTGTAATAAAAAACACATTAATTTTTTAAATAATTTTTGTATCTTTAATTTGAAATATATTTTTTAATATTTTTATCTTCATTTCTTTAAACATTAATTAACATTTATATTTTGGTTTTGGTTTTGCATATGATTTTTCATTACTTACATTAGAATTAGTGAACTTCTCAAACTCAAAGTAATAAATAAATTCTTGATAATATTTATATATATATATATAACATTTCATGAAGAATAAAAGTTGTTTTAGTTAAAAGTAAAATTCGATGTGGCTAATTTGAAAGAGAAAATGATATAATCTAAGTATATTTTAGATATAATATTTTTCAATTAAAATATAAAGTTTTACTTCAATAATTAATACTTTGAAAATTGGTTTAAAATAACAAGTGGGGACCTTACAACTTGGTCTAATATAACAAGGTTGTGGTTGTACACACATCATCAAAATAAAACTGCCTAAAATAATCCACTAATTTTATGCTATAAAAAATTACAAGTTGTGGCATTTATTTATAAATAAATAAATAAATAAGAACAAAGTTAAAAAATAATACAAATAGTACCGCGTGTTGCGTTTTTTTGTGATGGTGTCGGAAAAATTAACGTAAATATGCGTGTTGACTTGAACGGGTGTGCAGTGCATGTGCCCATGAAGCTCCCGTGTGGAGAGGCGCAGGGGATTGACAGATGGTACACGTGTTGCATTTTACTGAGCTGGCCAATAGAAAATGTTGAAGAAGCATCTTATGGGGATATCGTTCCATGGTAGCCAAATGTAACATAACGTGGGGTTAATATTTTACATCCTACGGACACGTGTTTCGTATTAGGTGGTGGGTGAGGATTTCTTGATGTTGGTCTTACTCACATGTGGGCATCTAACGTGGCCCATCGCAGCCCAATGTCGGCAACCAATTAAGAAAATATTTCCAAATGCTCCATTAAATGAAAATATAAATTATTTAAATTAAGGGGAAATGAATTTTAAGAATTAATAAAATTAAAAATATATATCATTAACATTTGATACGTGATAGATAAGAAATATTAATATAGGAAGGAAAAATTAAGCCTCTATTTAAAGTGGTTAAGAGTTTTTAGTTTGTTGTTTGCAAACTTTTTGTTTTGGATAAAATGGGGTTGAAGGGGACTTTTAAATGAATTTCAAAATCATTTTAACTCACATTTGAAAATAGATTTTCTAGTTTTATGTTCTTAAAAGTTGTTTCTTCCCCTTTTAATACATTCCGCCACTCTTCACTTTTCATTCGATTTTCTTCTCTTTTCCTTCAACTTTCGCACGAGGTGGTAAAATAAGTTGAGTCGACAAATTTCAAATGGATCTCGCTGAAGAAACCTACTATACTTTCTTAGCTTGATCGAAACTTGTTTTGACACAAAAAAGGAAAAAATTACAAACCAAATTTTTAATGAGCTTGGCCATCATTTTAAAATTTCAAATTGATGACATTTTTAACCCAACTTGCTATATACCACTACCCATATTGAGTTCAAGAATCATGATCAACCTTAACCTAAACTTACTCAATAAAATGTAGGATTAAAGCTTTAAATTGTGAGCACAAATTTATTTTGATATTTTTTAGCTTAATCAAACCTTGTTCCAACTAAGGCTTATTTTGAAGGGAAAACAATATTTTATTTTATGAGAAAAAATATTATATAGTAACAATGTAAAAAGTTTTACTCAGTCATACAATCACAACTTATCATGTATGGTAAGTTTGTTGGATTTTAAAATAATTATTTTAAAATAATTCAAACATGATTTGCGATTGAATGATAGTGTGAAATTGTTTCATTATCGGTGCATAGGCATTAAACTCTTATTTTATTTTGAAACATCATTATTAACCAAAACTTAAAAATAACAATATAATTAGAGTTGTGAATATTAAGGGTGTTCATAAACTGATTCAATCCAAAAAATTGAGAACCGAATAAATAAATAAAAAATGAAGGGATCAAAAATTGGAAAACCAAAAACTTTTATTGGATTGAATTTGATTTTAGAAACCAATTCAAAGTAACTCATAAATGTGTACACTCATTTCTATTTTTATTTCTTATATATTTATAAAATTATCATATAACTTATATCTATTTATGAAAATATATTTCATTAAACATTTTTACTAATTATTTGAGTTAAGATGCATAAATATTATATTATTAGTTATATAATTACGTATAAATAAAATATTTGATATTTTAAATTATTTTTATTATTTATTATATATCTTACATTTTATTTAGTATTTTCTATATATAAAAAAAGACAGTTATAAGTAAGATTAAAATTGAAAATTCAAATCACTTTAAATTGGATTGGACGGCATTAAAAGATTAAACTAAATAAAAACGTAAGATGCATGCATGAATATGTCAAAAAAACTACTTAGAGTTCTCATAGGAGTTGTTGTCTACATGCTCCTAGAGATGGATAGTTGTTTCACTGATGAATGCCACTTTGTTGTTATCTCATAAGAGGAGTCGTTGTCTACATGCTCCTGATGAATGTCACTATGCTCTATCTCATAGGAGGTGTGATGCTCTCGGTAATGGCATTGTTCCATGAAGTAATGTTTCAGTCGCCGAAGACATTGTTACGTACCCTGTTGAACGTCATAGTGCTTCTTTTCTCTATACGAAACTTTACATTACCAACCTTGTTGCATCGCGTGACTTCTTCTCTGTCTTTGGTTTCATGTTAGATTTTTGTCACCGCAGTGTTACGTCATCAACAGAGGGTCGACCTTGAGACTAACTTAGCTCGCTTCTTCCTGGAGTTTTTCATCCTTCATCCTTCGGCATGTGTCAGCTTACACTTACTTATGGGCTCTCATAGGAGCAGTCATTATTTACGTTGAGATGGACTATTGTTGAAATACAAGTATGGGTTGAAGTCTCTCATTGATTAAAAATCAAAAAGTTAAATAACATATAAGTGAAGGAAAGACAACATGAACATTAAGATTTTGTGTTAAAGTGTATACATGTCATTAGAATATATATAATAAAACCTTGAAGTTGATCCTTGGTCGTACAAAATCCACTATGGTTATGGTTAGAAATTGGACGATGATTTGTGATCTATGATTAGCTCACCTTAGTCGTGGTTGATAGCGCAATCATCTTTAGTTTACCACGATCGTGGTTCACATGTCAATGCTCTAATTGCATCAAAATTGTATGTTTTTGAGCTCTTTTTCACATGAAAACTCTTGGACGACACGTGTTGCACAAACTAATACTAAACTGAGTTTTTCCAAAAAAAAAAATAAAATAATGTCAAAATGCATGGATACAACATGAAAACTCGACTGACTTAATTTTACTTACCTCATTGAGCACAACATGGCCTCCAATGCCTTCTTTGTCGTCGGTTTCATGCTTCTTTTTGTCACCACAATGTTAGCTTATCAACGACACCTTGGCCTTGAGGCCAACTTGGTGCACTTCTTGATGGAACTCTTCATCATTAAGCACATATCAATCTTCACCTCCCTAGGAGCTCTCACAGGAGGAGTACCTTTTTATCTTCTTTTGGAGATGGACCACTGTTTCACTAGTGTCCTTGCGTCATCACCGAAGCTTGACAACGACGACACGTCGAAGCTTGGCGTTTAGTTTTCGATTCCATGTAATTTCATTTTGATTTAGTTGATTTTATAAGGTTTGTTTGTTCATGTTCGTGCACTTCCTGATGGAGTAGTAGTTTTCGATTGGATTTAGCTTCGGATTCAGTGTGATTTTGTTTTGAATTAGTTGATTTTATTGTTGGAGTACAAGTGTGAGTTAAAGTCCCACATCAGATAGAAATAGACAAGTTGAACACCATATAAGTGAGGAGAAGACCCATAAACTTGAGCCTTAAGGTTTTGGGTTAAAGTGTGGTTCTAGTTCACTTATATGGTTACTCACGTAAATCTCCCTGATATTTATCCCCCTTGATTTCCCAACAAGTGGTATCGAGTCCCGTAAATGTTGCGACGGTACAAGGTACTAGAGCATAAGCTCTAAGGGCCACTACTTGTGAATTGAAAATGACTTTCGCTCGTAAGGAGAAGACCCATAAACCTAAGCCTTAAGGTTTTAGGTTAAAGTGTGGTGTCTAGTTCACTTATATGGTTACTCATGTGTAAATCTTCCCAATATTTACCCCCTCGATTTCCCAACATTTATAAGATTTGTTTGGAATAGTATTCTTGTTCTTTAGTTGTTGTTTGTTTCACTAATCAAGTGACTTTACAATGTTGGTTTCATCTTGTTTATTTGTGTTCCTATTTCTTAATGCCACCATTACCAAACATTGCTTATTGTAACTTCGAGTTTTTTTCATTTCATATAGGAAAAGGTAATTAACTAAATGGATTGGTGGATGTGTTGTTTTAGTTGTTGATTTTTATCCTCCTATTTTCGTTTTTTTCTATTTTCAATTGTATTTTTTAGATGATCAATTAAAAAAAGGAAAAATAATATATAAGTATTTTACATGTTTAATAGATACCTTTGACTCTTATTTTATCTCAATCAATACTTAAAACTTTTATCATTGTTTTAATATGTTCTTCCCTTAACTTAATGGTAAATATATATAATTAAAAAAGTGTATTTATATCCTTGATTTCAATGAATATCAATGGTTGGTTATTTTTGTATTTAAAATATTAAAATCATATAAAATAGTTATTAAATATTGTTAAAAAAGCTAGTTATTCAGGAAATTGAAAGAAAAACTAAAGGACCCATTGAATGAAATGTTTCCCTTGGTTGATGATTTGCATGAATCAATTCTTGTGTTGATATATCCGTATTCCACTTTGTCCCTCATTGTTGATGTTTTGCCCTAGAATGAAATGAAGCTCCTGGTGGAAGCTTTACATTTTATGTTTGTGTTTTCAAGTATATTTAATCTACAGATACAAATAAACTTAAGAACAAAAGGTATGTCCCACTAATTACTGCATGCAATAATTAATGTGTAACGCCCTTGATTGTCAACTTCTCGACAATGCTTACACTATAACACTTCACTCAAGTGATAGGTTACCAAAAAATAAATATATCTTGTTAGTGTAGATAATACCAATTAATTCTCTTAAGTCATCATTAACTATACAGTCTCATACTTATACAACCTCTATATCCCTCTCATTCCAATTCGTCTGAGATGTTACACAATGCATTAATGGTAGAACAAAAGCCATGCATGAAGCATTGGAATCCTTCTCTTAATTTCTTGAGAATTGGTCATAGCAAGAATAAACTACATTACTAGTTATGATTGTCAAAAAAAATATGTTTTTGATCCTAGATCAGAGACCACATGTGTCCCTCAACCTACTAGATCAGAGACTAATCTCATTCGCAGTACGTGACTATTGCTGATCCAAGAAAATTTAGCATACGATAAAAATAAAACACGATTATTCTGCTAAATAGATCATTTTCACTCATGTGAATACAATAAGACCTTATTACACCACTGTACAAATCCTTTGGGTTTGTCAAAGATTGATATATAAATTTAAAAGGAAAGGAATAATTCAAAAATCTTAAAAGATGCTGGAACAATGTCTCAGTCTGGGTACATGCATTCTATGACTTACTGGAATCGCATCAAACTTTAATCGAATGAAGGAAACTTAAGCAAGAAGCCGAGAGATCACTTTCATTCACTATGCTGAGTATAAAAAAAAAAAAAAAAAAAACTTTGCATTCACTATTCACTAATGAAACTCACTTGAAGGAGCTACAAGATCTCGGAAATTAAAGCTATAATTACCACAAAAATCCAATACATTTTTGTCTACATCAGCTAACATAATACTTTATGGGGTGAGCATTAAAATCCAATAAAATTGCAGAGTTGACAATGTACAGTTTCCTAAGTATGTCTATAGCAAGTGGGTAAAACTCTTCGCTTTTCAAGATTTTCGCCATGTCACTTTGCTTGGTCATCTTCGAAGGAGTAGAAATCAAAAAGGAAAAAGAAACAATTGGCAAGACTAATTTTTCATCTTGCATTAGATCTTTTCGGCTTCAGCCATCTTCAAGGATGTGAATCCCAGTGTAGGGATATTTCTCATATCCGCCAAAACACACCAAAAAGGGATCCGCAAGGTCTTATTCGCATGGGTGGAAGAAAAAAAATCCACAGAATGTACAATTGCTGAAGCTGTATAAATGCAGAGTGAAAGCCAACAGCCAACACTCTTGTAATCAGCGACTCTAATCCCCACCAAGCTGATTACTTTATACCTGAAGAGAAGCCTTGTCTTGAAGGAAACCCACCGGGTTGTGTCCTATAAGGTTTCTCACTAGCAAAGCGTTTGTCCGATGGCCCAGCACCTAGGATCCCCAGTGAGTTAGGATCAGTAATCCGGATTCCATTACTTATGGTCCTTTGAGGTGGTGGCTGACCCTGGAAATGATTGTCACTTTCAGTTCTTCTTCTTCGTTTCCATGCCTCGGATTTCCCAGTATTATCAACTGGTTCTGGCATTTGATAGGTAGCCATATTTTTTAATCCTCTTTGCGTCTCCATATGGCGATGGAATGGATTTCCATTTCTGCTAAATGAAACAGATACTGACCCATTGGCGTGAGAGGGGCCAACCCCTGCCTCATCTTGCTCCTGTCTAAGTTTGGAATATATTTGATGAAGCCTCTCCCCTGAAAGATGGGAAAAAGTGGACACATATTTCCACAGTCGCACAGTCATTCCTGTAAATAAGCAAAAACAAAAAAAAAACAAAAAAAATCAACACGTGGTAGAGAATCATAAAAACCCTTAACCAACAACTATCTTAACCTATCCTCTTGAGAGGCCATAGGAGACCAACAGCAAAAACAAAAAGGATATCATACAAAAACAAAACAGAAACCTTTCCAAGAGGAATGAAAACTTACTATCTTGCTTATAGGGTTCCTGTTCATGTTCTAGCACAATTTGATCTATCCTTCTCCCAAGAAGTTGTAAATAGTTGCGTATTTTTGAAAGCACCTAAAGTAGGGAGGCAGTAAACAGTGAGACAATAAATAAAAAAAGGACGTACTACAAGGAAATAAGCCAAAAGACATACCTTTTCCTTTGGAAGATTGGCACTAGTTTGCTGCAACCTGTGAAGACGTTTCAAAGTTTTCATTTCTTCAACCATCACATCTTGACACCATTCCATCCATTTTACCTCCTTAAACTGCTCATATACTTCCTCATTGTCAGACATTTCACCCTCTTCCTTTACTATAGATTCAACCTTCTGGGGTTTCTGAAATCTATCCTTTCTCATTTGGACATTAACAGAACTCGATTTTTTCTTTTTCTCCTGCCCACGTAACAGTGAGATATTAATCATATTTTCTCTCTCTTTCTTGGAAGGCTTCCGTCCAACTCTGCTGTTGGCATTTTTCACACCAAGAACTGCAAGTTCCTATACAACAAGAAAATCAAGACATCATGGTAAGTGACAAACAATGAAGATAGATTCAACAAAGAGCGTAGCATCTATCAACAAATGAAGGTACACAGGAAGAATTAAAAAAGCTTAGTAGGAAAGTATATCATAAATTGGTGGGTGGGGGATGTTAACATGCACATCTTCAAATCATCTTTAATCAATGGAATACACAAAACGAGTGATAAAAAAATGCCAGCATTCACATCCCTTTGGTACACTAAAATATCAACAAATTGGTAAAACATAAGTCTTGGAACATGTCACAGAAGTGGATACTATGAATGCAAGTCAAACAAAATTCAGGGCTATGCAGGACAATCATTAGCGTGGAAACTAAAGTCCACTAATTACAAAATTGAAACGAAAACAAACAAGCGTGCATGTAAATCATATAGCCAAGATGATAGAATACACAGCCAGAAATCTCCTATTTACGTAAGTATTATAATATTCTTGATTCTGAATCTGATATCAGTCTGAGATTAAACACTCATATACATTCACTCAACAAAATTCCCTTCTCCCACAACTTTTTGCCAACTCTATTCTGACTAATAGCATGCATATTACCCTCAATTCACATTATGACCACCGTACTATCATGTGTAGCTTCTCCACCTCTTATTCTCTTCTTTCTAGTAAATACCCTAGTGATTGAGATATAATACATGTGAAACATAAAATACCAAACAATGACATGAAGGGTAATTAACAAAGTCTAAAAGAAGAATAGGAAGCATGTAAAAGCATTAGAAACAAAGAAAGAGCAAGCAAAAAAAGAAATTAAAGACCCCTTGGCAGATTCATAAATTGTAAATACATAAGAAAAAGAAAAAGAAAAAAAAAACATAATGCTGAAATAAGAATTTAGTTAATTGCATACTTTCTCCAAAAGGGCATTAGCACGGTCTTTCAAATTTGGAGCTCGTGGCAAGAAAGTTTCATGGTGTTGAAGTTCTACAGGTGCAATTTTTTTTGTAAGGCCAAGTCTTTCATCTAATCTAATCTTTTCCCAATTACCAAACCCATGGTAATGTATTCCAAGAAGCAATCTAGCATCATCAACTGAAAACAGGCAAAATACAATTAGCAAAGCAGCAATAAAGTCAACAGAATAATAACACAAATTATATAAGAGGATACACCTACTTTGATTCCATCCACAACCTTTGGACCAGTTCGATGGTTTGAGATATGATAGAACACGAAATTGTGCAATAGGATCTTCATATTGACCAATGCGCTTTGCCAAAAGTTGAAGTTGTTGGACACGGGTAAGTAGATCATTTGCCTTCACTGGTACACCAAAAAAATCCAGCAAAGGCCCCTGGATGCAATATTATTACATGTTATAAGCTTCTAAAAAAATAAGAATACAAATAACCATTTCAAACCCTATCTATTATAGGGAACTTATCGTTATACCAACCTTTGCATCTAGATTTCCAAGTTCTACTGCTTCTGTACAGCCATCAATAAGAGCATTGAAAAGTTCAATCTGTGCTCCAGGTGGAGCTGCCCCAACAGCACCACCAACCTCGGCAACAATTAAGTCAACTTGGCTCTCATTGCCATATTTCATAACCTGGCAAATTAATTGGGGATGAACATAAAACAGGAAAAATTATTTACTGCTAAAGAAAATAACAAAATGAAGCATTTACAAGACATACATGCACAAACAGCAAACACAAAATGATAACGCACAATAAAAGAAAAGCCCAAAGAACAATAAAAAGAAAAGGTTATTCATTAACTCAAGGGAGGTGTAAATGCAACGTCAACACACCCACTTGCTATGACCCACAGGGCAGTAGCACAATTAACTCTATCCTAAAAAGGAGCAAGGAAGAGATCTTAGATGCTGACAAGGAATAGATCACTCCCTACTTAAACAGAAATTAAAGAACAAGTACAACGTCAACACCCACTTGCTATGACCCACAGGGCAGTACCACAATTAACTCTATCCTAAAAAAGGAGCAAGGAAGAAATCTTAGATGCTGACAAGGAGTAGACCACTCCCTACTTAAACAGAAATTAAAGAACAAGTACATGTGACCATAAAAAGCATGTCATTTCTGTAACAAAAACAGCAAAATTCAAGAAAGCAAACACTTTCCAGTCACCATGAACTCCATTTTGAGCTGGCTTTAATTCATAGTCAAGCTTAGCCTAAGACTATCATGCATGCACAAAAGTCCATATGAGTTTATACAATTCTCGAAGGAAAGAATCAACATCAACATCAACAGCACTTTTAACCCAAGTTAATTAGGGTCGGTGGTAGATGAACCCAATGATAGAATACAAAATATTAATTGCTTCCAAGTAATGTATATGGAAACATATATTATAGTTTTATATTAAATATATTAGTAAAGAAACAAACTCTAGAATCGGATCGGTTAGAAATTCAGTGCCACCTCAAGCTCATAGCTTCATTAATCCATGCATAAGCCAAAAATTTAGCCTATCCAACCGGCTAAGTAAAATATGAAGAAATAACTATTCAGTTCTATTCTGCTCAACTACAATTTTATGGTCCTACCTCAGATTTATAATCTTTACAATACAAACTTCTACGTTCTATAGTTTAAATGCAGATCCTACAGCACCTAGTTAGCTAACTTTTTCAGAATGGAAGAGAGAAAATAGCATCAGAATAGTGGGATGAAGATCATCAACAATATATTAATTTAGGAAATGCTTCTATCTCCAATATAGGAAGATAACAAAAGCAATAGATTTTGTTTATAGTGAGACAACACTGAAAATTGTGAGAAGTAATAGAATCTTACTGAACGAGAAAAACGAAGTGCGTCTCTTTTAGATAAATTCCCATATGACCAATTTCTCACTTGGACAGATGCTCCCTCAATCATTGGTACTGCAGGAGCAGAATACTCTGCTTTCCGGCGTTTCGAAACTCGTTCAGTTGGTTCAGGTTCTTTCTTTTTTCTTTTATTACTTCTTTCAGATGGATCAACCTCTGCATAACTTTTAATATTTCTAGCAGATCGAGGAACAAGAGCTTCCTACAAGAACCAATAAAGATGAGGCACATAAAAGAAAATCATTTTAAGCATTAACTGAAACAAACATTACACAAAATTATTAGAAACTCAACATCATTTGAGAATTTTTTAATAATATATCTATAAAAGAACAGGATCAAACCTCTGCTTCGAATACAGCATCAGGCTTTATCCAACGGCTCCAGAAACTTCCATCATCTTCATCATTGCAAAAATTGGCAACCTGTAAAAAGTAAAGAGAAACAACTTAGCAATTCCTCACCATATATAAATCTATCTCTTCCCAAACCAGAGAAATAAAGATGATATTAACAAAAAAATCAATTTTACAACAGAAACAACAAAATTCACAGTACTGTCCACATATCTTGCCTTAAAAGCACCCAATAATTCATTTGCTTGGTCCCCGTCAGCTTCCTTCTCTTCAACTTTCTCTGCTCTTTCAAGAATCTCATCTATATCCATACTTAAGAGTCGTTTCTTGCTTTCTTCATCATTTCTTTCTTCCTTAAAAAGCTCCTCTGCTCCAAATCGTAAGATTGCAGACAGCTCATTCTGTCATTTCAGAAACAAATGATTGGTGCAGTAATCGTGTAATTAAATATATATATATACATTAAAAAAAAAAAAAAAAAAAACAGTCTGCATAAACTAAAACAATTCAATGCAGTACATAAATGATGAAAGCAAGGTAATAAATATTCACATGAAATTACAGTTTTCGCAAATGTCCTTACTTTGTCAAAATAACTTCCCCCTTTTTTGGCTTCTTTCTTTTCCAGTCTACCCTCTGCATTTAGTTTTTGAATCACCAAGTGGTCCAGAACCTATGGAACACATTCACATGAAAAATGACATAAAATTGTTGACCTCAAGGATTGGCAATAAGCAATTGAATGTCTTTTAGGAAAAAATATACATTAAACATAAAAATATAGGATGCCAAAGTTGGAGAAAAAGAGATGAAACAAAAACAGCCAGCGGATATCTAATGATTTTTAACATACCATTTTCTTCTTAGCACGTTCCAGAATATCTTCCTCAACACTTTTGCTTGTAACAAATCTATATATGTTAACAACTTCTTGTTGTCCAATTCTATGAGCTCTACTCATTGCCTAAAAAACATAAAAGTAACAGTAAGCACCAACTATTTCGTTGATTAATAATAAAATTACATCAGCTAATTACCTGCAGGTCATTTTGAGGATTCCAATCAGAATCAAATATTATAACAGTGTCTGCTGTGGCAAGGTTGATACCCAGACCTCCTGCCCGTGTTGACAGAAGGAAGCAAAAATCATCACTACCAGGTGCATTGAAATGATCCATAGCTTGTTGTCGAAGCTCAGCTTTTGTACTGCCATCAAGCCTCTGAAATTGAAACCCTCGAAGTGACATATACTCACCCAGTATATCTAACATCCTAACCATCTGCAATACACCTCTGTTAAGTTAGAATCATCATACACTAATCCTTAAAGCACATTTCTTTTGTTTCAAAAATTAAAGCAGACTAGGATGCTTAGACAAGCAACATCAAAAGTTAGAAGTTATTTATGATTTTCACATCCACCTGTTCATGAATTATGCACAAGAAGTCCTAAATCAATAGTGAAAGATTTAAGACTTCAGAGAGACCAGCAATCATATTTGTTCACCAGCAATCATTAATAGATCTATCAGTATTTTTGTCAGCGGTAGGTTTATCCTAATCAATTAAATGAATTTATGGTTTCAGTTCATAGATTATTCAAAGGATTTGCGGTCTTGAAGAGCAATGTTGATCAAACTATTTCCCTATTTTTTAGATCTGTAATAGATCAATCAGTATTTTCGTCAGCAGTAGGTTTATCCTAATCAATTAAATGAATTTTTGGTTTCAGTTCATAAATGTTGAGCATTAGGACTTGAAGAGCAATGTTCACATAAAAAGCTAAAGTCAGGTAAGAGATAAAAAAATTCCTCGACCATCACATGCACATACACAATGTTCAGCATATTGGGGGTGGGGGGACTTAAAACAATTAGACACCAAAATTGATTCACTAGAACACTTGTACTGTAACATATTTTAAGGAATGGTTCACACGTCAATAACTGGAGAGTTATTGTCAATGACAGCTGAAAAAAAAAAATTCAAATTTCCTTCCCTACTTCTATTCGGTCAATTAGAAGCGTAAGAAAGTAGATAACAATACCAGCTAAATGAGCATGCTTAATAACACCGAGACAAAAAGCAGAAATATATAGTTTAATGATATATGTCATTGAAATACATCCCACACCACTAAGTTTAAGTGAATAATGGCACATAAAAATGTGATCACACAAACATTCCAGTAGATCATCTTTAAAACAACTAAAAGAACATTTTATATTTATTGCAAATGAACAAAAAGTACACTTCATAGTTTGAGCTAAACTAAAGAAAAAGTATGATGAAACATCGTTGAGCTAAAAGCTTCCAATTATATCAAGAAGCACATCCAGTAAACCAGTTATAATTTTCAACAACAAACCTGAGAGAAAATCAAAACACGATGCTTGGTTTCATGCAATCTAACAAGCAGCTTATCAAGTATGACAAGCTTGCCACTGCTAAAAACAATTCTCTCTAGTTTACTGTTGTCACTACTTCTTGAGTCCCCACCATAGCCATGGTCAGCACTTTCAAACAAGAAGGGATGGTTGCAGCACTTCTTTAATTCCACCACAATATTTAAAAGAGAAACCTGAAATTTAGCAGAAAAAGATTAGTGATGATCTTTCAAGAGAAAAGAATATAGAAATATACATTATGAATTAAAACTTCTCCGAATTTTCAGTCCAGATGATAATAAACAGATGCAACATTTCATTTTAATATCTTCTCCCTTTTTTTAATTCATTTTGGGTATTTTTTATTTTCATAATATCTTCTCCCTTTAATTGAATATTACCAAAAAAAAAAAAAATTAAAAAAATGTACCTCAGCTCCTTGACATGCACATAAATTTACCTTATACTGTATTTTTTTTTTCACTTAAATAAAAAAGGGAAAAAAACATAAAGGCTCCTTAAACTTTTCTCCTTTTACAAACAGACACCCTAAACTTTTTGTCTCAATTCAGTCAATTAATCCTTAAACTTTATCTCTTCTGCAAATAGGCACCATGAACTATATTTTCGTTTCAATCAATCCTTAAAGTTTACGTCTTTTGCACATAAATACCTAAATTTCAATTTCATCTCAATTAATTCTTAAAAAATTATCCCTTTCATTAATAATCTTGTGTTAAAATAAATTAAAATTAAATTACCAACAAAAAAGAAATTTCTAAACTTTTCCAAACATTAAAACATAATAAAATTTAGGATCAAAAAATAAAATGGAAATTTTAAAATTAATTTTATTATTACCCTTTTATATAATATATATATACATATATATATCATCTAATTAATATTATACATATATATATCATCTAATTAATATTATTTCTTATATTTTAAATATGAAAAATGAGTTGTAACAAAAAAAAAATAATGAATGATTAACATTTAAGATAAATAACTTGAAAAAAAATATTTGTAAAACGGAAAAATTTTAAAGATCAATTGAAATGCAATTAAAGTTCAAGGTGTCTATTCACAAAAAGATTAAAGCTTAAATATCAACCATAATAAATTTAAAGTTTATGGTGTCTATTTGACAAAATTAAATTTTAGGGTGTCTATTTGCAAAAGAAGTAAAGTGTAACGGAGTTTAATGTTATTTTCCCAATAAAAATAAGAAATCTTAAAAATAATAAACTACATTAACTCTAGCTTGCTACTGTTGACAATCAATGAAGTTTGCATGGTGGAAAGAAACCACCCATCAAAGCCAAGTATTGGCATTTCCTATTTAATTAACCATCATCATGATGAAAGCACATGATCCATGTACGTTATGAAGAAACAATTGTCAGAAACACAGGAAAGGGATGTAACCTGATTCCCACGAACTCCTTTGTTCAAATTGTGAAAATTACGTTCCAAAATCCACTTATAATACCTACACGAAGGAATACATCAACAGGAATTTAGAAAGTGAACTTACAATAATAGTATTTTTCCAAAAGAAAAAACTTTCAGAACTAAAATTCCACTTACTGTTTCTGAAGAGGCGACATTTCAACCCTAAGGATACGCTCAATTTTGGGGGGTAATGATTTCTCCACATCTTTGATAACTCTTCGAAGTATGTGAGGTCTCAATTCCATATGCAGATTTGCAAGCTAACAAAATAATTTATGCACATCAAATTACAGTGAGGCAGAAGTCGAGAATCTCGAGATCAAGGAAAATCAAGAAGCAGAGAAAAAAAGTAAAGGGTATCCATGACAACTTATCTTATACCTCATTCTCATTAAAAGAACTCAGATTCTTATAGTTTTGAACAAATTCATCCTTGCTCCTGAACTTGTCCGGATCAAGGAAATGAAGCAAAGCCCTACAAAACAGGGAGGGAGAGGGGAGGGGAATTGTCAAACAAACAATAAAACCAAAGCAAACAAAATAACAGACAACACACATAATAGAAATCAATTTAGTGGACATATAATAAGAAACAATCAATCAAGGGAGTCTCCCAAAAACTACTAAACTCTGTATTTGTGAGCTTGCATAAATATACATGCTATTAATACAGTAATGAAAAGTAGGGGTGCAAGCGGAACGGACCCAATCCGCGAACCTGCCTAGTCTGACCCAACCAGTTTAGAATTTTGTGGTTGGAATGGGTCACTGAATTGGATTGGTTTTATTTTTATGAACCCAATTGTAATTGGATTGGGTGACGGGTTTAAAATTTTGGACCCAATCAAAACCCAACCCAACCAGCATATACTAAAACAAACATAACAAATTACTAATTATATATTATAAATTAAACTTAATAGTAAATTACTAATATAGAAATTAGAAAACTCCAAATCTTAAAGTCACTCAGTCTCGCAAGCCGCAATAGCGTTTCACCCTAAAACCCTCGCCGTCATCACCATAGTTGTAAAACCATAATTGAACGTGGCATGGAGCAAATGAACAAAGGAATGGAGTTGGTTGACTTATCTTGTGTAAAACAGTGTTATATTTAAGGTTTATCTTTTTCTACTTATCAGGAGTTGTACAATGTTTTATGAACACAGTTTTTTAAAATTATCACTTACTTTTTTTTAGTTTAAGGATTTTCTTATTTATTTTTAAGACTTAAAGATGTGGTTATTTTTTAATGACCCAACCTGATAACCAATCCAATCCAATTAAAGTTGGATTGGATTGGGTTGTAAAAAAGAAGGTAATCCCAACCAAATCCAATTAAGCTTAATTGGATTGAGTTGAAAAACACACAAAATTCAACCTAATCTGTGGGCCACTTACACCCCTAATGAAAAGGCAAAAAACTAGAAGCACCCTTGCGGGGGTAAGACTGGAAGATGCCATGATGTAAGCTGCTTTAAATGGTCAATGTAAATGTAAATGTAAATGATATATAAATAACTCATCATTTACTAGGTCACATATCAAGCAGTTAATAATATCATTATATTCAGTAATAGCATTTATTAACATTTATCCATACAACAATATTAAGAAATCCAACAAATCCACAAAAGATGTAAGTTTCCTTTTTTGACAAGTCAAATACGAAAGGAAAATGTTAATGATACCATAGTTCTTCCACACTGTTCTGTAGAGGAGTACCAGTGATAAGCAACTTGTTCTTGGTGCTAAATTCCTAAAAGATTAGCACAAAACAAGCCATAAAATATTAAACTCTATCATAAACAATTGCACAGAAATAAATTAAGAGAAATGTTACATACTGAAAGTGTCGTGTACAACTGTGCCTCACTATTTTTTAGCCTATGAGCCTCATCCACCATCAGATAATTCCATTTGATCTTAGAGAGAACAGCCTTATCCTTCAAAACTACTTCATATGTAGTCAACAGTGCATTGAATTTTATTGGCTTCCCAGTTTTTTTCTCATTATAAAATTCATATTGTTGACAAACCTGCCACAAAATGAAAAACAAAAAATCATATGTAAAAGAAATAAATAACATAAAAAGCTTGCAGAATTTAGGCTTAAATATATTTTTTGGTCCCTCAAAATCAAAGTTGGGGTCTGTCTTTTTTAGTCCCTCAAATTTGCAAAATGCTTTTTCTAGTCCCCTCCTGACTGATTTTTGACAGTTTATCGCAAGAGGGACTAAAAAAAACATTTCGCATATTTGAGGGACTAAATGCAAATTTTAATTTGGGGGACTAAAAAGATAGACCCAAAAATTTGATGGACTAAAAACATATTTAAGTCTAGGTTTTTTAAAAACATAATTTAAATTCTAAGAAAAATATCAAAACCACATCCACTTACTCAGCTGAGTATAGCTTAAATTTCTTTTCATTTAGCAAGAAATAACCAAGCAAATCAAAGAGAAGTATACATCCATAGCAATATAGGGAAAAGGTGATTAAATGCTAGAAAGACAAAATTTGAAGCATGGAAGACTTGACAAAATTCATAAATCATAACTTAAAGACAAACTCAGAAATGTCTCACCTCTCGACTTGCACGAGTACCAACATATATGATAATATTCATATCAGGAAGCCACTTCCTGAATTCTTTGGCCCAATTTGATAAAGTGGACAATGGAACAACTACAAGAAAAGGACCATGGATTTGCTGGGCATTCTGTGCAAGGAACAAAAACGCATGTCTTATTACATTGCAAGGGCAAGTGTAATCAAATAGAGAATTGATACTACACCTGCAGAAAACCAAGCATCGATACTGACTGAACAGTTTTCCCGAGGCCCATTTCATCGGCTAAAATGACATTTGTATCGTTTCTCCAACTGCAAAATGCAATACACAGATTTAGAACACCAAAAAATTAAAACGTACCTTGACAAATATACAAGCATGCATACCTGTTAACGAGAAAATTCAGACCCTCAAGTTGATAATCACGAAGCTTTCCACCCTTCAACCATTCAGGTTGTTCCTCAAGCTTCCGCAAACTTGCTAAACATCAAAACCAAAGATTAAAATCAGAACTTACATGAAATAATGAACCAAAATATTCTTTATATGGTATTAAAATTAACCAAAGAACCAGTAAAAGGAAATAGGCTTCAGAAGGCAGGAACTACAAATAAAAGGAAACTATCAAATAATTCTCAATCACCCCTCTCCAAATCAACTTTCTCAAATTTAAGCTTAAGTAATGATAAAATGCAATTTTAGAATGAACAGATCAAAGTTAATTGTTAATAATCTGATATATTAATAAAAAATAAGACACGTCATCTTTGCCCAGAAACAGAAAAAATGAAAAATAAAAGTTACATCCTCTAAAAAAATCTAATACAATGTTAAATTACATATTAAGAACATGTAGAATAAAATGGTGACACATAAATGACCAAAAAAATTTAGACCTATATCTACAAGGTTTTCTCAACTACAAAGTTTATCTTTAAGGTAATCAATTAAAACTTGTAGTTTTGCATATTAAAAATTATTTTAATAATCTACTAAGTAGAAAAGGAGTAATACAGAATACAATTTCTTCAATAAAGCAATTTTATTAAAAAAAATGACAGAATGGACAAAAAGTGTCCTAAAAGATTTCACAATATAAAACTAGTAAAAAGTCACACCTAGAGTCCAATGGCTTTCCAAAGAAATACCGAATTCATACCAAAAATAAAAGTTCAATCATTTCCCAGCCTGCTCCTATATTTAATAGAGCAGACATGCCATTAAAAAAATGACCCTAATTTGAAATAGAATCAAGTAAATCAAGACTGAGAAGTCCCTCGTGATATGAACATAACCGAAGTGGATTTCTGGTACACTAAACAAATTATAGTGATACAACATAATTGGTAAAGGTGTACGAAATACTGTTGGTCTTTTTGTTTAGTAATTTAATTCCAAGAACTTAGAAACTATATTGTTGGAGATAAAAATGATAATAACACAAGTTTACCACACCAGCGACCATGTCAAGTGCATACACAGAATCTGTCGAAATGTTCCGAATTTTATTGAAAAAAGAGCAATGCCCACAAACAAGTCGAGGAGTCTACCAACCTTTGCTCTTCTTACGCTGAGAATCTACCATCTTTCCTTGAACTGCCATAGCAGCCTCACGAGCCTGTTCAAATATGGCAGAACAAAAAGTTCACTGTAAGATAAATAGGTAATATCCAAATTATCATATATAAATCTTATTAACATGTATGCATTGCAATAAATACAACAACCAGGCCTAGTCTATTCCTAGTGGGTTCAGATGTGAAACTCTCAAAATTACCCTAGGAGATAACCATTCTTAGCACTGCTCTCAACCAAGCATGCACAGCACCAGAAGTTTAATTCAATTGAAGGCAGAAATACAGGAGATGGATAATAACTTCAATAAGAATGACGACAACCACATAACGAACTTTTCAAAACCAATACAATAATGAGAATAGAGTGAAATAGAGACTTACCTTATACTCATCAATAGCATGTTGAGCAAAAGCAATATCAATGTCCTTTTCCCTAGTACATCAAGAGTGACAAATTACATAGAATCAATAAAACAGAATAGATGCCTTATAACAGAGAAAACTAACATCATAGTATCATACTTGCTAAATAAAGATCTAAAAGTTTAAAACTTGGTGTACAACAATGCTTAGAGATCAATCCATCCTCCTCTCTAACATGAAGACACTCGATTCACAGAAAATGAAACAAAAAATATAAGTAAATCATAACTAAATTTTTAGCGTAGTGTACCAAGTCGCTTCAGCATAAGATAGTCCTTGCCACTTGACCAAGTATTCTGGAATAACATTGCCAGAATTATCTTTGCTGATCCTATCTGCAATTATTCTTTCCACCTGAAAATGCAAATAAACAATCCAATTAGCAAATAGCAATACACCAGAGAAAACAAGACCAGATTAATGAAAATATTGGAATGCAGGAAAGCAAACCTGACTGTTCTGTTTGATAATATCTAGATCCATCTCCTTACTAACGTCATTTACCTCAATCTGCATACAGGAACAACCAAACAAGAAATTATTAAAAAAACATAAATAATATCAATGTTCTTTTCCGGATAAACTATTTCCACCAAATAAATTTCCACAAAAACTTCTGCAGTAATTATAGCCTCCAGACCTATTAAATAAACTGGAGCATCTAAATTGATTGGCTGAACTCAAATAATTACCTCCTCTCTTGAGATTGTCCTCCTGTACCTGATGTCTTCCATTATTTTCTTTGTATAATTCAAAACCTTCTTAAAACCACTGAGCTGCAATCTCACATAAAGACAGAATGTATTAAATTTTGGCCAGAAAAAAAAAAAAAAAAAAAAAAAAAAAAAAAAAAAAAAAAAAAAAAAAAAAAAAAAAAAAAAAAAAAAAAAAAAAAAAAAAAAAAAAAAAAAAAAAAAAAAAAAAAAAAAAAAAAAAAAAAAAAAAAAAAAAAAAAAAAAAAAAAAAAAAAAAAAAAAAAACTCAACATGTGAAAGAGTAAAACAACCAAACAATAAGAAGCAGGATTGTTATAATAAAAAACAGAGACTGACCGAAAGACAGTAACAACAGAATAACAATGATTAATGCATAATAAACAATAAGAATAAATATCATACGTTTTGCAGCTCAGCAAAAGATTTCCACTGACAGTGCAAATGTGACTGCCCTTTCCATTTTATCAAAAATTCGATCTCATTCCAATCAATTTCCGAATCAAACAAGTGACTCATTAAAACAGGCTCTGTTGATCTATTATTCCTTTGAGCATCTTCAGCCATGCCCTTTGGCTGATGCCAGAGCACCTTCTCAATGGAGTCACCATCGTCCTCTTCCATTTCTTCCTGAAGAACACTTAAAAGAATCACATCAGTAGAAATAAATTTAAAGTATATATTAAGTAAATAGGAGGTATCATAATAGCATAACTAACATCTCATACTCCCACCAGAAAGCCATTCCAATATAAAAAGCTTAATAGCCTTATAAAATCATCATTGCTAGATTAAAGTACACTGATCCTTTTGATAGATATAATAAACTAGAATTAAAGAAGGCGTCTACAAAAAAATGACATATATCCACTCCGACTCTAACAAATCTATTATCCTTCCAGAGAGATAGATCGGGAAATCTCAAACATCAAAACCAATGCAGCTGAAATTACCATCTTGCATCTTTAGCATCAACTCCGTCAAGCAATCAGCAAACCTCATAACTGAGATCTCTCCACCACCACCACACCAAAAGTAAAGAATAGAACAGCTGGCACAAATTACAAACATAAGCTAATGATCTCCACCAAGTGGCCATATACCACTCAAAACAAAATATCCAATTTCATAAGCTTTCTTCAAGCCAGTAATCATTCTCTTTTCTCTCACTCAGAGACAATATACAAAGGATAAAAAACATCACCTCCTTTCCTATATCCTTAAAAATTCTCAATTTTCTGAATGACGATTTAAAACAAGACTTGAGTGTATTTGTTCCAATTCTCCTCAGTAAAACACCCAATAAATTTAATAATCCTATCTCTTACGCACGATAGTTCATACTATAAATAATGAAAATTAAAAGAAACACCAAAATAATAGACAACTCAACAATCATCAGTTCATCACAACATAATTCCATTTTTTATTTTTTTTCCCATCACATTGAAACTGAAACAGAGGAATAGAAAATACGTTATTTTCAGATTTTAAGTGCATTCAATCATACCTTCCACTTCCTACGAAACATTAATCTGAACTTTAATTTTGCTTATAAAAAAAAAAATCTGAACTTTAAATCATGCAATCTCACATCCACTCACCCCCAAAAACAGATAAAACACACATCTTAGAAGGGCTGCGTAGGTGGACATAAGATACTAGTTACAGATATAAAAAATATTGGGACAACTTTTTTGTGGTCATTCATGTATCCTAATTTGGAGCCAACCTTCACCTAGTAAGATAAGGCTTTGTTGTTGTTGATGTATCCTTATTTGGAACAGTTTTAGCAGGTTAGGTTTACAATAGTGATGGTGAAAAGTAGGTGAAAATTTCTGGGCACTACACAGTTTATGCAACCTATTCATGTACTTGGTTGGAGCTGTACACTTGCAACTTTAGGGGTGTCTCTCTACTCTGCAGCTTAATTTCATTTAGGATTGTGCTTTTGGCTCCACTATAAGCTGCTCGGATCCAATGATTATTTCAATGGAGTAGTGACTTCCCTCTCTTCTTTGTAATAAATAAATATTTTTTTGTCATCAAATATATGTAAAACTTATCCTTGTTAAAAAAACCACAACTTCCTAATAATATACTACCAATTTTTTTTAATCAATAAGAAGAAAAAAATGTCTAACCAGTAGTCATTTGCGATGCAAGTGAAAACATCCTTTGGAGGGTATGTTATCCGAAGTGACATGATGATTTGAGTCTTATATGTGAGAATCAATATTTAACATTTAATTTTAGTAGATAAATAAACCCCAAAAGATAGGAGGTAGAAACCATGCTCAGATGTGTATAATGAAGGTTGTACCTTTTGGGACTTTTTCCTTTTCCCTTCATCAGCTTCTTCACTCTCTTCACTTTCAACATATGATACCTTCCTAACTGTCCTACTAGAAGTGCGAACCTCACTGTTGCGCAAAGAAAAACCTGTGGCTGCAGATGAGCGACCATTGTTCTTGCGGACATGAACACTCCGCTTTTTTGTGCTTTTGAAATCCTCATCACTATCACTGTCGGAATCCTCCGTTGTTGACTCGTTGGCCTCAAAAGATGATTTAACCCTTCTTTGTCGACCTGATGCAGCATACACTTTGCGATCTCTGGTAGATTTTATGTTTTGTCCAATCTTACCTCGTTGCCTTCCTTTAGGTCTTTTAGCATAGAAAGATTCATCATCATCTGAGACAACTATATTTTCATCACTGTCATCATCTTCATCCGAGCCTTCACCTTCCCAATCTTTATCCTGTAAAATAACAACAGTTAAACCATTTGATATTATTAGGAAACATCCACCAAAAAACCAAAACATATTAACTTCAAAAGTCAAAACTAGCAGTAAAGCAAAATTTGTCCTCTAATGAACATATACAAGCCCTTACTAGATAAAAGACCATTAATGAAATAGAATTCAGCAACAACAATAACCACAGATAAATGACCTTGTTTCCAGCATGAACACTTGTGGCGGGCTCAAAGTCTGCATCGTCAGGATCATCTTCTGCACGATGTTAACATTAAAAAATCACAGTTGTTCTTCACTAATCAGAACTATGTAATAAAGGCCAAACATTAGCTATTTTAAAAGCAGTACTCCATACTTAAGAAACAATCTTTATATAAATAAAATGCTCGACATACCATCTGCTTCGTCCTCTTCTTCATAATCAGCATCATCACCATCATCATCATCTTCACCATCATTATCTTCAACATCATCTGAAAACCTTGAATTCCTATGCAAAGTTCTATTTGCAGAGGTCGACATCCGTTGTGGCCATGAATTCGATCCAGTGGGCTTTTTGATCCCACCGTAATGCAATGAGTCACTTGGCTCTTCCCCATCCTGCTCATAATACTCATCAGACAACATCTCTTCAGCAGGAACATCAGAGTGACCTCTTGGACCTTTTCCTGCCTCCTTTTGTCCATCATCATCATCATCTGAGTCTACTCCTCCCACTCTTCCATCCAATGAATTATCTTCAGACCCATCTGCATTTCTATAATCTGATCCACTTTTTGATTCCTGCCCAGATTCAGAACCATTTTGAGGGTCCATTTGCCCACAGTCCTTCCAAAATGTTGAACCCCACCTTCCGACCATAGCTGTTTTACTACCAGTAGTCTGCAAGTTTGATTCTTTCACAGCATCCCCATCGTCGGCTGTTACCTCAGTTTGCAGTCTACTGGAACCATCTGGTTCGCCATCACTCTCATACTGTGCCTCCATGTTCATATCAAATTCTTTCTCACTAGAAGTTGCATCAGTACAATCATTACCTACTGATCTATGAACTCTATTAGCATTCTGTCCTTGGCTTTTATCTTCCATGACACCATGTGAGACTGTATCATTTGAAAAGTTCCTAAAGAAAGCCATCCTGTAACATATGACTAACTTACTATTATCTTTACTTCAATCTTCACGCTGTGGCTGCAACTAATCATAAAAAAAAAAAAAAAAGAGACAAAAATCCAGTGCTGCTTCAGTTATCTTCTGTCTCCCTAGTCCCCAAGACCTGAAAAACAAAGAGTGATATACGATCAATAGAATCCTGAATGATGCCCAGCTCATGCCATTGATCACACATTAATGACATAAATAACAACATAGAATCCCGTATTACAACCATCCAGCAAGTTAGAAAAGACGGAGAGGAAAAGCATCAAACCAATTTACATCTTCTGCAACACTTCTACAAATACATACTTACAAAACCACCAAACATGCTTAGCTCTTAGTAGACAAATTAGCAGGTTCAAGTGTTCAATCATCAGTGACCCCATAGAGTTGCAATTCCTTTACAAACCACAGGTTAACAAGTGAGCTAAAATTCCCATGCTATTTATTTCCACACATTCTCTAGCAGATGTGCAAGTTGAAATGAAATAACAAAACCATGCTCCAGGTTCAATTCAAGCGGAACTTGTACCAGGTATGGCAAATTCGGTTTCAACTTCAAATTCTAGGTTAAAAACAGTCCTATATGCATTATCCTAAGTTCACGAATGAACCACATTGATCAAGGAGTGTAAGCACTGCTTCAAACGACTGTCAAGTTTAACGGTCAAAACTGAATTCCGTTAACACTCGTATTTCGCCAAAATCGAATTTCAACACCGTGCAATGCACAAAACTATCAGCATCATATCAAAAACAAGTTAATCTCCGAAAAGCAACGGCAAAACCGAATCGAAAGGGATAAAGCAACGGATCGAGCAGCAAACTGAACGAAGCTCGTCACTAAAACCCTTAAGGCTTGGAGAGCGCGACCTTCAGAACAAAAAACCGACCTAAATCCGAAATCGGAACCCTAATTCCGAAACCGAATCACTAAGCAATGAGCGAATCCATGCGCCGATGATGCAAGCAAGAGCGAGCGAACGACTCTCACCTTTCCACGTGCAGATAGCAGAACAGAGTTCCGGCAATTTAGTTCGAACGGAAGGAACCGCGACGAGTGACGGTGCGCAGGTTAATAATTGTGAGCGCTCTTCCTCCGATAAGGACTCGCCGGAAACGGAATCGCCGGCTACGAATATCAAAAGTATAGAAAAGAGAGAGTAAAAAGGACAGAGGAATCGGTTGATGTTTCAGGAATCGCGGTGGAGCGAGATTCGAATGAAGGAGCGGCGGTGGCGGAGAGATTCGCCGAGCGCGGCGGAGGCGGTGGCGGCGGGTGGTAACTTCCGATTTAGAGAGTTAAACGACGAAGCGATTTGGATTAAACGACGATGATTTTCAGATGAAAGGGGGAAGAGAGTCTTTTTGTTTGCCCTTTTTTTTTACTCTAGAGAGAGAGACACGGAGAATAGGATATATTAATAATGTGAGGAAAAAAGTTTTTGTTTTTTTTTTTTATATTTGGAGAAACGTTTTTTTTTATTAATTTGGAGAAACGTTTTTATATACACTCACTCTTTCAGAGTTTCAGTCTTTGGTTTATCTTTTTTTAATTTTCTTTTAATTTCTGCTGCCTCATGAGTCATGGTGGCATTGGCTCTTGAGTGTAACCAACTATACGAGTCCGCGTGGCGATCATGTTGGGTGGTCATTGAATTGAACGGGTAAGGTAAAAATTCGTATTTATTTCTGAATTTCTGAATAATTCTAAATTTTCTTATAACTATTTATTATTAGTTTACTTAAATTTTATAGTAATTATTAATTGTATTTAATATTTGCAAGAAATTAAATATAACCATATTTTCTTTATAAAATGTTAATATTTAAATTTTAATTAGCAAACCTAGTTTGTGGAACGTAAAGTTAAATATTCATTTTTATATAATAAAATTAAAATTTATAATAAATAAATATTTCTAAAATATATAAAACTATAATTAAAATGTGTAATAAATAAATATTTTAGATTTCAAATTTACGATAAATTATTTAATTTTTATACAGTTTTTTTAACTACTGACAATTGCTTTAAAATTATTAAAATTAAATTTAAAAATAAATTTAAAAATTATAAATTGAAAGAGATAGATAATTAAGATATTATTAGATTAAAAATAAAAACATGTGACTCCACCACGGGTACGGGTCACCCACTAATCCGAACCGATCTGAACAGTTTGGATTGGGTCATTTATATATTTGGGTCAAACCGAACCGATCAAAATCGTTCATATACGGGTTGAGTCATGAGTTTAGATTTATAGATCCGTTGATCCGATGACCCGATCCGTGAACCCATAATAATAATATAAATTTTATTATTTATATATATATATTAAAAATTAAAAAAATAATTTGACAATAAAAAAAAATATGATATTGTAAATGTTTAAGATTGCATTCAAAAATAAGATAGGATATTTTTTAGTATTGCATTAAAAAAAGATAAAACATTTTTAAAATTGTATTGCATAATATAATAGAATATCTTTAAGATTGCATTGGATAATATGATATAATATATTTAGGATTGCATTCAAAAATTGGTTAAAATCATATCTTTAAATTAGTACAAATAGAAACATATTTTGGTGTTCATGTATGCATTCCATTCCAAATAATATTAGAGAGTTTATGATTGCATCATTGAGAGAATTGTTGTGAGATCATATAGAAGCGTTTGACAAGTTTGATTCTTCAACTCTCAATCAAGATTTAAAGGTACCTATTTGCTTAAGGAATATAAGCGTAAATGTAACTATTTTATTGTATTCTTCTTCTTGACTTTGGAAAAGGTCGCAACTGGGAACTAGGATACCAGTTTTGTCTTTGTTCTTGATGAATTGAGACATGCGACTTCTGGCTGGAAAACTAGGATACCAGTCTGGTTGGAAAACAAGGATATCAGTCTATCTCTATTCTTGGTGAATTGAGACTAGAGCTTTTTGCTGGAAAACAAGGATACCAACTGGGATAATTGTTGTGTAAGGGTAGACTAGGAAACTAGGATACTAAATCTTTTGTTTTAATTTATATTATAAGTCTATTTTATAATATTACGTTGATGTTATTAAATGAATCAATTTTACTATTTTCTTACATTTGATAATATTGTGTTAATTGTATGAGATATTTGAAGGAATAGTGATATAAAATAGTAGTTATTAAAAAAAATTAAATGGGTAACCCGGTGATCCGAACCGAACCGAACTGTTCATGAACGGGTTGGGTTGGTTGGGTTTCAATTTTTTTTCCTGAAAACCGAACCGATCAAATTTGATTGGGTTGAGTCCTAAATTGACCAAAACTGATCAGAACCGACCCACGAACACCCCTAATCGTAACTTCTAAAAATAATTTTATTTAAGAAACGCCTAAAAATACATCCTAAATTAATTCAACAAATATAAAAATTATAGATTGTAAAGGAGGATAATTAATATATGAGATGAAGAAAGAAAAAAAACATGTGACTCGATGAGAATGATATTAACTTCTAAGAATATTTTAGTTTAAAATATAACCTAAAAATATTTTCGTTAAAGCACAACTCACAAAACTAATGAGATTCAGGTGTATAATATAATAGCATATTTTAAGAATAAAAATGCAAATTAAGTTTAGAATTGTGGTTTATTATTCATTTAAATGGAATAATTTTTAATTTTATTATTTATAAAATAAAATAAAAAATCTTGAAGAATTTTATATTTTCAATTTATCAAGGATATATTTAGATGAGTTTTTTATACTGAATGGGCTGGGGCAAAACAGCTCCCAGGCCCATAATCAATTAACTTTCACCGGAAAAAACATTACAACGCAAATCACCCTCGAAAGGGTCCAAAGCAGTCAGAAACATTACAAAAAAAATTGAATAGTTATTATAACTTATATATGTTTTTAGTTTATGTCAATAAGTTTAAAGAACGTTGAAATATTTTTAAAATTATTTTATTAAATTTCATAATCACAATTATGGATAAATTAATATATATAATGAAAACTTACTCAACAATTTTTAATTAGATTGTTCAATCAGTTACACATTAAATATATTTATGTTTTCATTTAATGTTAAAATAATATTAATATTATAGTATGTGAAATATATTAAATAAATGTTTAATTTAAGATAGCTAGGATTTTATTTTGAACAACAAACAAGATAAATAAATATTTTAAATTTATATATTAGCTTATAATTTAAATTCATAATAAATAAATATTGTGAACATATAAATTATATTTTAAATTTATAATAAATAAATTATATTATAAAAAGATTAATTTTATTCTTTTTTATAATTATTTTAAACCATTGAAATATAATTTAAAAATAAATATGAAAACATATTTCCATCAAAGGTATTTTTGTTTAAAAAAGTTGGAGGTTAACTTAACTTAGAAAAATGGGCCGGAATAGCAAAGCATCAGGTCATTTTGGTAGGTACAGGAAGCAAAAATGGAAATGCAGGAAGCAATTACCCAATGCAACTCTTTGTGGGTTCAAGGCCGTCAAGTAACTAGTAAAATAATATTTTTTTTCTTATGGACTGTTTCCTTAAAAGGTCATGGATTGAACTTAACTCTTTTAAATTATAAAATTCACTTTAAAGAGAAAATAAAAAAATTAAAATTAATTATTAAAATCATAATTAAATAGACAAGCATGTATAATTAGTTATATAACAAATAACGAGTAATTAAGTTTTTACTCAATTAAAGAATTGTTTAAATCTTAATTATTATTTTTTTAATATCATAATCATAACTCCTTATTTTATTTTTCAAAGTGTCTTGTTGTTCACTTAAAAGGATAATGTCACTACACACCTAAGTTGGCTTCGGAAGTGGTAACCACTAATCAGTGTCACAATTTACAAGTTCTTGATATTTTGATAATAAAATATTTGTCGTCAATTTCGGATGAAAGGAATACAAAACGGAAATGGTCAATGTAATACATTTTTAGGACATATTCGGATTAATTTAAAATTTTAATTAGGATTAAACTTAAGTTTACAGATTAAGTTTATAAAAATATCCCAAATATTATTTTTTTAAAAAAACTTAATTTTCAGATGAAACTTTGTTCTTAAATATATTTTAAAAAATAATCAAACATGATTTCAAACACATTTTTCTCTTAAACATACATTTGGATGTTTTCACCCAAATTCCAAAATCCAAAATCCCCTTTCTTTTTACTTGTTATTCATTCCAACCAAACGCCATCTTCTCTTTCGTGGAGTAATAATAATTCCATCACGTAAAATAACATAACTACAGCATGTGGAAAAAAAAACACACTAGCTAATTTATCTTATTGGATTTTCCTTAATTATATTGTGAAATATTATTATTTATCATTAAAAAATATCGATGATAAAATTAACATCATGTATTTTAATTATGAATTTATGATAATAAATATTTATTGTTGGACTTTTGATATGAATAATTTGGGCAAATTTAAATACATAATGCTTTTTAATAAATATTTTAAAATTTGGGACTATTTTGAAACGATTTCGAAATCTAGGGCAGTCAAAATCGCCCAATTTGGAAGTGTTCCATTTTGTCTCTAATTCAGTCGCTAAGTCGGTGGCTAATATTTTCAGAATATTGAGTTTTCAAAATCTGTCGCTAATTCTATCTCTAATTCGGTCTCTAAACTTTCTAAAGAGTAGTGTGGTTTTTTTAAATGTATTACGACGGAATTAGAGACGGATTTTAAAAAACCTCAATATAAAAAGTGTTAGAGACCAATTAGCGACGGAATTAAAGATGGACTGGAACACGCCCAAATTGGAAGTGTTTGACTGCCCCAAATTTCAAATATTTATTAAAAAAACATTATTTTTAATAATTTGCCGAATAATTTGTGATGACGTAAATTGTTTACTTTGTACCTCTTTAGTGGTAGATCTTAAATTGGGATCTTAGATTATTTTTCTGTAGAACTCATAGTGTCACATAAGATTAAAGATCTCTCAAGATCTCTTTCATTTTTTTTTAATGGTAGATCTCATTTTGAGATCTTAGTGAGAGAGAAAAGGGAAGAAAATTTATTATTGTTTGAACAATATGCAAATCTTAAAAGGGATCTTCTACAAAAACTCATCCATGTTGGAGATCTCTTCAACTCTTTTATTGGAAGATCTAACGAAGATCAGATCATGAACTCAAGATCCTTGTTTAAGGTCTTCAACTAAAGATGCTCTGATTAATGAGTCGAGGTGTCAAAATAGATCCCACCAGACATTGGCCCTTAAAAAGATCGATTGACAAGTTAGATTGAGTTGTGAAAATTCTAATCCTAGCTTATTTTGATCCTCTTCGATTCTAGTGTGTTGTTAATTTCATTTTAAGACGAATATTCTCTTTATATGCATATTAAGTTTTGTTATACTTTATTTTTTAATTATTATGTACTATATTTTGAAATTTTATAATATAAATGGCAACCTATGTTTTTATTATAGTTTTTAAGTGATTAAAAAATATTTTGTTATATTGTTATATAAAATTTATTTTTTTTATTTTTAAAAATGAGTGACCCATGAACTTGCATGTTTGGCCCACAACCTGCTAAGGACATGGGTGATTTGATTCATGTACCTCCCAAAAATTTTAAAATCTCAAACTATCCTCTTCATATTATACTTTTTCATAATAGGTATTTTATAACAATAAAAAACAATTTTCGAAATAGATGTTTTATAACAGTAAAAAAATAGCTTCAGCCTTTTCAAATAGGTGTTTCATAACAATAAAAAATAGTTCCCAGAATAAGTGTTTTATAACAGTAAAAATAATTTTGTTTTCTAAAATAGGTGTTTCATAACAGTAAAACATAGCTTCCGAAATGCCTATTACATAATAATAAAAAATAATTGTTGAAAATAAAAAATACTTTATGTATTCCGGAAAGCCTATTTTGAAACAATCTATGTTCTGAAATGGCCATTCTGTAAGGCTACTATATAACTTCTGGAATCATGTCCGTGGAATAATGGTTGAAAATTAAAAAGAATTACAAAATTGTTGTTCTAGAAGACAAAATACCATGTTCCAGATTGCATTCTTATCTTCAATGATGACGCGCAAAGGAAGGAGGAGGGGGAGGACATTCTGCAGCGTCATGACTCGTGGGATGGAGGTCGTGAGACTGTCGTGAAGAAGGTGAAGTCCTGGGAGAAGAAGTTATCATTGAGGGTGAAGGAAATGTCATCATGGAGTAAGTTTGGTATTTTCAAACAAATTGGAAAGTGCATAATACACATATGGAGTGCAGAATTCAAATGCCAAAACTAGGTTGAGTTAGATAAAAATTGGCCTGTTATTAACCTGGCTTGACTTGATGTAAAAATATATTGGACTATGATGATTTGGACTAGCTGAAATTAGCAGCTCTATCAATGCATAGTCCTCTTCCAATCTAATTCGACCATAAAATTATCGTCACATTAAATAATTTTACATTTATAATTGTGATAAATCCTAGTCAGTGACTAGTTATTCCTAGTCATCATGTGTAGAATTTTTTTTTCTCTCTTTACGGTGATGCATCAATATTATAAAATGGATTCAAATAAAACAAATCTTAAGATATTTTTTAATGTAAAAAAAGATTATGCATTGATTTACATTATCGTCCAGTCATAAGTTATCATTTATGATAAATTTATTAAATTTTTAAAAATTATCTTAAAAATTATGCAAACGATAACTTGTAATGAATTACAATATAAAACTATTTTATTTACACTGCTGTTTCTTAATTAAATTGTGTGATTGTTCAAGGTTTTGAAAAATAGTCCATAATTGCAATTTTTACTACAATGTTAAGGTTTATGAAGTCTTCACAATTGCAATGCAACAGTGACTGTAGCTCCATTAGTCGTATTTGTCTAAAAAATTCACAACATAAAAAATTTCGACAAAATTACAATCACAATCATGACTGTAATTTAAAACCTTTACATGCTACTGTTAAATTATGTCACAATATGCAAAATCTATTTTCTAAAATTTTAGCATACCCTACCAAAATCACTTGAATTATGATAAAGCAGAGGGAAAGAGAAAAATGTACTCTGATATGACATCTCCTAGATTTCATTATGCAGGTGATAAATATTTCCTAGAATATTACAAGCAAGTAGTAAACGAAAACCAAGGAATCTAACTCCAACCCCCATATATTGTACAGACTCCTGAGGTACTATCAACATTAATTCCCTTTCCCCTTTAGGATCATTGTCCAACTATAGTAAATTTTCCAGTATGCCTACAACATATGCAAGTCTCTTGTTCCCACAACTAAGTGTTAATAAAGAGAAAAAGAAAAACAAAACCTTTAAAATTAAATGACAAACTAGTTAGGAAAATTGACATCTTTACCAACCGACAACATTAACGCATGCAAGCCACATGTATAGAGTCGGCTTTTTCTTTTATTTGTTCTTTAACTTTTCCTTTGGTTCTTTGGTAGTAGATCACTGCTTTTGGAATGCGTTTGGTTGCTTTGCTTGTGCAAGCATTTCAACCACTTCCCTCATAGTTGGTCTCTCCACACTTTGTTCCTGAACACATAGCATGGCCACAAAGAATATCTGCTTTGCTTCATCTAAGGGAATGTGACATAGCCTCTCATCTAGAATCTTCACCACTTTGTCTTTGCTCCAATTTGTTTGCAACTTGGTCCATTGAACAATGTCTAGACCTTCTTCACCAAAATTCCCCACTGGCCTTCTCCCTGTTAGTAGTTCTAGCAGCACCACTCCAAAGCTATAGACATCACTTTTCTCATCAACTTTCAATGTGTATGCATATTCTGTGATATATAAATCAAAATCAGTACACCATAATAGTTGGATTTCACATTTTAGCTCAAAAGTTAAAGTAGCTATGCCTATGTATGACAGTACAATAAATGTCATTGTTGAGGAAAAAGAGTTTGAGTATATAATATAATGATGATGATGACGACGACGATGATGAAAAAGACTGCCTAATTAGTAGTTTTATAAACAAACAAGGGAAAAGCTTTATTTATAATTTTCAAGTTAACCAATTAAATTTGTAAGAAGACAAGTTAGTGGTGCCTTGCGCCTGTAAATTGTTCAATTTTCTTTTTCTGGGGTTTGGAGAAAGTAAATATTAGATATCAATCTGGTGCCTTGATGAAAGAAGCATATGCTTTTGGTGGCTCTTATGGATATGTTAGTCAAAAAAGGATGGTTGTGATTGGCTTTGGTTTGAATACGGCTTTATGGTTTCAAGGCATGCCAAAGCACAAACCCAGTTAAGGTGACGAAAAGCAAAAGATTGAAAGAATTTTCCGTTGTGTTAGTGGAGCCTTCGACCAATCTAGAAATTCACGTACATGCAGGGATAAAATAAATAAAATATTTTTGTGCTAACAAAAAACAGAAAAAGTATATTAATTCTTCTATTCCCATTGACTTTTTTACTATGAATATTTGATTGTTAAATGGACCTGAAATAATCATCTCTGTTGATATCCCTTGACCTTATTAACCCAACCCACTGCAGTTGGCATAGTAGTGAAAATTTTGGATAATTTGCACAATATTCTAAGTTCAAACTTAACTGTTGCCATTGTGCATAAAAATAAAAATAAAACCCTTGAGGCCTTGACCTCAATCATTTCACTTGGTCAACCTTTTTTGGGGAGCCAAGCAACAATGTCTCCTAAACTTGGAAGTTAGAGTGTATGTAACCAATATAAATCTACTAGAAGTAGTTATCATATTGTAGACTAACTGATTTATATATTTATATATTTAAATATTAAAATTAAGTACCTGGAGCAATGTAACCATAGGAACCAGCAATGGAAGACATGCACTCTGATGTCCCAGTATCTTGTAAGAACTTGGCAAGTCCAAAATCAGCAACATGAGCCTCAAATTCAGAGTTCAATAATATGTTGTTTGACTTCACATCTCTGTGGATTATCAGAGGGGAACAATCATGGTGCAAATAGCAAAGCCCTTTTGCAGCTTCTGTTGCAATTTTCAGCCTAGTATCCCACTTTAGAAACTCTCCCCTCTTCCCATGCAAGACTTCACCTAAGCTTCCATTTGGCATGTACTCATAAACAAGCAAATTGGTCTCTCTATTTGAACAAAATGCCAGCAACCTCACAATGTACCTGTGCCTGATTCTTCCCAGTGTCCTTATTTCTGCTGAGAGGCCATTATCATGAGAACATCCTTTGTTGATTCCCAAGAGCTTCTTCACAGCTACTTGCTCTCCATTTGGCATTGTTCCATGGTATACAACCCCAGCTCCACCCCTTCCTATGGCATTGCTTTCCTTTATGCACCGTATGATGTCTTCACTTCCAAATTCCAGATTCTGAAATGTTGTGAGCTTCCATGAATTGGAGTGCCTTCTTTGCTTTCTGCTCTTGATAAAGGCCAATGTTGCAAATGCCAATGAACAAGCCAACAGTGCTACTGCAAAGAGAAGCTTATACTTCCCAGGAACTCCAGGTCTTGCACTGCCACTGTCTTGTGACTCCAATACTGCATTTGAAGAGTGTTTACATGGATTCAGCTCATATCCACAGAGCCGAGGATTTCCCACAAAGGATGTAGAGTTAAACACTGAGAATTGCCCCTCCTCAGGTATTGAACCAGAGAAATCATTGTGAGAAAAATCTGCTGAAGTCAAGCCCTTCATGGCCCCAAGTTCCTTAGGAAGACTTTGGCTTAGGTGGTTCCATGAGACATTGAGATAGTTCATTATGTGGATTTGAGAAAGCTGAACTGGGATAGGACCTGATAGTTGGTTTTGGCTCAAATCTAAATAGGTGAGCAACAAACAGTTACGTATCTCGGGAGGAATACTACCTGAAAAATTGTTGACACTCATATCCAACTTGAGTATATTTTTCAGCCTCCCTATATCTGGAGGGATTTCTCCTGAGAATCTATTTCCATGAAGCAGCAGAATTTGCAAGTTGGGAAAGTTTCCAATGGAAATTGGTAGAGAGCCGGATAGGCGATTGTTGGATAGATTTAACTGTCCAAGTTTAGAGGGTGCAGTGCTTGTTTGCTGTGGAAGCCAACCACTGAGGTAATTGTTCTGCAATTCCAAAAGGGCCAACTCAGGCAAGTAAAGAAAACCATTTGGTATTGATCCTGTCAAATAGTTCTGTCCCAAACGAACTCTTTGGAGTGTGTAGCATTGGCCAAGATCAGCAGGCAAAGATCCAAACAGAAAATTGTTGAGCAGGATCAAAATCCTCAGCCTCCTCCCAAGGCATAGAGATTTAGGCACCAATCCAGTGAGCTTGTTTGTTGACAGGTCAAGCTCGGCCAATTTGCCATTCTGGCCAAGCCTTGATGGAATTGCACCTGTGAAGTTGTTCTGCCAAAGCTTCAGCACTTCCAAGTTAGGCAGCTCAGCAATGAAAGGTGGAATTTCACCATGCAACCTGTTGATGAACAAGTTCAATAGGGTGAGCTCATGAAGGCCTGAGAACTCATTAGGGATGTCTCCTGTGAGCTCATTGTTTGACAAATCAAGACACTTCAGGCTACTCATGTTGCCTAATTGGGGAGGGATTGAGCCACTGAGCTGGTTAGTTTGCAAGAAGAGAGTGTCTAGTTTGAGGAGGTTTCCCAACTCAGCTGGAATTGGACCTGTCAAGCCACAGTTTGCAAGGTCAACTTGAGTTAAACTAACCAACTTACCAAACTCAGGAGGGATTCCACCATCAAACTGATTGTAGTATCCCAAGAAAAGCTGTCTCAGGTTAGTGAGATTCCCAAGCTCAGGTGGTATGAGACCCCTCAAATCATTTCCTGCAAGAGACAGAAAGTTGAGCTGAACCATGTCTCCATAGCTTGGAGGGATTTCACCAAAGAAATAGTTCCCGCCAAAATTCAAGCTATTGAGCTTGGGGAGCTGAGTGACACCAAGAGGGAGGGAGCAATTGAACTCATTGTCATAAGCATCAAGCACTTCAAGCTCTCTCAACTGAGAAAATTTCCATCTCATGTCTCCACTGAACGTGTTGCCGGATATGTTGAGGAATCTCAGCAATTCTAGCTTGTGAATTTCACTAGGGAACCCTCCTGAGAAGCCATTACCAGCAAGTGAAACACTCACAAGGCTCCTTAGTCCTGTGATGGAAGGTGAAAGTGTGCCAGAAATGTTGAAGTTGGATATGTCCAATGACACCACTGACCTATTCTTTTGGTCACACTGAATACCCTCCCAGGTATTGCAAAGGGACATGTAGTTAGACATGTTCCAGCTTCTCAAAGAATCAGTGTTGGCCTCAAAGTCTTGTTTGAGAGAAACCAAGATAGAGGCTTGCCTTCTCAAAGACATGGGAAGAGAAGAAACAGAAGCAGGCCAAGTTAAGCACAAAAGGAGGAGTACAAGTACAAGGCCAAGAGTTACAGTTCCCATTTTTGGGATTAATTAGCTTAGAAGTTAAGGATATGCAGTTGGAATAATAACAACAATATCATAGAGTTATGCTGAATATGAAGTAGCAGGTGGTAAGAGAGAGAGAGAGTGTGTGTGAGGAGTGTTATGTGTTGTAATGTTAAGAGCTCAGAGGTAACAGTGTTACAGCATCCTATGTCCTCTTCTCTTTTCCCTCTCTTCTTTTCTCAGCATACAAACATACATACACACACTACTTTGGTGTCATCTCTAGCTTTTAAAAAGCAAAAGCAGTGTTTGGATAGAAAATGCTTAACCACGGACCGTTTCACAACCCAGTTAAATTTTATTTATTTATTTATTTATTTATTTTTTCATTTTATTTGTATTCTGTCGGTTTTTGAGCCTAGTAGCACCACTTCCTTTAGCTTTTTCTTTCTTTCTTTGTTTTTCTTTTTTTGTTTATTCATAAACCAATTCCACCAGAGCAGCTGATGAATCAGATTTGGATGATGGGGATATAATCGTAGACCATATTATAGATACCAATCATGGGGGAGAATAAATTGATACAATGTGCATGCTGAGTGTACCTTTATTTTTTTATTAATTTCTGGATTTTGAAAAAGAGAATGTGGTGGGGGTGTCATGAATGGAACTTAATTTTTGTTTTAATAAATGAGAGATAACAACGATTAACCTCCCTCTCTCTATATATATATGGTCATAGAAGCTACCGTACTATATGTCATAAATCATCTATTTCATTTCATAGGCTTAAATTATTGAATAAGGACACCTGAATGATTTGTAGAAAAAAGGCACATCTCTAAGAGACTAACAGAAATTGTATTTATATAATTTCTCTGTGTACAAGAATGGCGTGATAAAATAGTTGATGTGATGAAAATAGATAAAGAAATAACATTGCATGGATGAATAGCTTTATTCAGCCAATTCGAAATACCATTGATGTTTCATAACACGGTTCATGCTTATATGAAAAGAGAAAACAATTATCAGGGTATCAATTCATGTTAGTAATCAGAACACATTAAAGAAGCACATGTTCACTTTGGCATGTCCAAAAGTTTATTTAGCGCATCATTAATTTAAAATCAAGGAATCATAAAGAAAAAAGTTGTTTTCATGTTTGTTATGCTCAATCAGAAGATGAAGTTAGGAATCATCTTTTAAAATCGATCGAGGTCCTTCTCCGCAAAATCCGTCACGAATGATTTAAAAGGAAGAAAAAAAAAAGACATAGATGAAAAAGGAAAAGGGAATGAAATTTAAAGTATATGATATGGTTGATCCAGCCACATCAAAATGTAATTTTAAAGAACTTGGCATCATCAGGATCAGGCCATCAACATACCAATCAATACATGTTAGATCCCAATTGCTGAACTGAGAAAGTAAATCTTAGAAACATATGTTCAATTTTCTCTTTCTGGGGTTTTGAGAAAGTAAATCTTAGTTCCCACTTCCCAATCCTAGTCAGCCCCTCCCCAAAAAAATGAAAATGAAAATAGGAAAAAAAAATTGATGTATATGAATTGAGTGGCAGCCAACTCAGACCAGGTATAGATGTAATGAACGAGACAATCTTCATGATTTAATAATGAGGACATGAGGATGCAAGAAAGCAACCTAGGTCAGCTCATAAACTCCAACAGTTTAATTTCTTTTTAGGTGGATACCATTGGTCCCCTGGACCCCTTTCTTTCTTTGTATTTAGTTTTCCCCTGTAAGAATAAAGTACATTGCTATATATCGTATAATAATAATAAAAAATATAAATATTTTTTACATTATCATCTACTCATGAACTAATATTGTAAGATGATAAATTTGTTAATTTTTATAATAATAATTTTTAAAATCATAATAAAAATAATTTTTGATTGATTAACAATATAAAAACTTATATACTGATTTTTTTTAACTAGTTATTAGTACAATGTTTATTTTATATCATGGTAGATTTTGAATTCTGAACCATTGAATTAAAAGACATAAATCATTATCATTTGTGTCAATTATTATTAATAAAAAAAACTTTACAATGTATGTTTGTTAAACTGTAATAATGATAATAATTTTAAAAGGTACAGTGTTCTACAAGGAGCCTCGCAGCCTCTTTTAACCCTTTCTCTTTACACCCTAACGTGAAAAAGAAAAGGCAAAGCCATCGATTCTTCTTTTGAGACCATGATGGGATCCATCATATTGATCTCTTCAAAAATGTAAATTTCTCGCTACAAAATGTGGACCAGTTTGAATCTTTATTTTTACTATAATTGTATTTTGATGACCAATTGGACGGCAGGGGAAGCTAATATTGGGAGGGTGCTATGGTTGAAATTGAAGGCATGACAGTTGGGGCCTCATAGAGTGATTGGAAAACATGCTGGTCCCATTTCTGGGAATTCCTTTTTTTGTTTTGGGGTAGTGGAGTTAGGACCCATTTCTAGCATTAAGCCACTAAAAACAAGTACTTTAGTTTAGGCACACTTTCTGCTTCAGTTGAAGATTTGGAAGATGGTTGTCCTAATCTTGGTGGTTCCAATTGGGTAAGGTTCGTGGCATCATATAATGTATAATAAATTCCAAAGTGGTCTAGTCTAACCTGTGCTGCTGTGCAATGGGATGATAATACATATGAATTATTGTTATTTATATATAAGGAGCAAAAACAGCACTGGGTACGGGTCTAAATTGAAAAATCACATTTAGACCTTCCTTTCATGCACCTCATGTTTATCTGATCTCACCCACTGAGAAAAGGGGTCGTGGCACTGGCCACTACAGACGCAGAAGCTAAATAATGGCAGCGATATAGATATGCAGAGAAATCTTATTTGTCCCATCTAAGATTCCTAGTTTACGAGCCCTCTGTATATAGATGGAGATTTGCGTGTACCAGCTCAGCTAGTCACGCTAGATAACACGTTTAAGATTTTAAATTTTGAATTAGGGTCTGACAAATTACATACGATGGACACAAGGAAAAAAGTTTATTTTTTGTTATTTTCTAAGCTATGGGACAATTTATTGTTCCAAGTACAAAAAAATCTTCAACAAGCAAAAATAATCATTTTTATTCATAATTTGATAATTATATTTTCTTTCTTCCATTACAATCATTGTTATTACCTTCATCATCATCATCATTACTATCATATTCATCATTATTGTTGACATCATGTTCAATATCGTTATTGTTACTACTATTGTTATTTATAACATTATCATTGTCATCATCATTCTACTATTGTTATCATCACCATTCCTATCACTATCAATTTTATTATTGTTGTTGTTACCATTACCCTCTTTAGAGTCATCAGAATTGGTGTCACCATTACATCATCATCGTTATCATAATTAAAAATGTGACAACTTGGTGGCTAAATATGTGAAATAGGAGAAAGTATGAGTAAATTATAAATTGTGCTTACTGAAAAAACAAACGTTAAAAATCAAGTTTGAAAATAGAAAAAAAAAGTTAAGAGAAAAAAATGAGAACAATAATTGAATTTGGCAAGCATGGAATTGCACTAAAAAATTGTAACACTGGAAATGCTGCTTGTGATATTGCCCAATGCCTAAACTTTATGGGGTATTGAGATGACATAAGAGTCCTTTATTTTTCCTTTTCTTTGATTTTCTTACCTTGTCATTATAACCTCTAACTCAATTACATCTCTTTAAAGACCTTGTGATTTGCTTGTGTTTATTTGGTTACTAGTGGAGATGAGGTTCCGTACCCAACCTATAATAGGACATTTTGCATTGAGAAGTTGAGTAAAAAGGATTTTATCCTAAAACACCTTAGTGAAGTGAGATGAGTGAACTTGTCTTTGCAATCATTAGTTTTGGAGGATGAGCCTCTAATTGGACTTTATTTGATTATTTGCGTAATAATGGTTATGTGTTGCTTTTTCTTATACTTGAGTTATGATATGATGAATCTTTTTATTAAAAACTTTTGCTCATGATAATTGCTTGAGGACAAACAGATCTCTAAGTTTGGGGTTGTGTCATGTGTTACATTTAGTCTTTTAAGTGGGAACCATTTTAGTTAGAATTATTTGCATTATTGGTTGTTTAGGTCTATATTTTTTGTTCATTGCATTGCATTTTATTCTTTTGTCAAACTTGTTATGTCGTGGGTGTTTTCATGTTACAAAAGCCATGTTGACTTGACCTTCAATGCTAAATGAAGTTTTTCTAGTGCATGTTGGATTTTCAGGATTAAACTTGATCATCAGGAACATGGGCTACAAAGTATTGATCGAGAAGAGAAAAGCCAAGGAAAATCAAAAGCTCATTTAAGTCGTTAATCTCTAAGTCAAAACCCTTCTACAAAGTTTTTCTAAGTTATTTAAAGACACAAACTAAAATTTGTTCAGACCAAAATACACTAAAACGCACAAAAATAAGTCGTCAACTAAATGACACGCTCGTGCCAAATGTGTCAACAACCTGATCAAGAAATAAGGGGCTTGGCACGCCCGTGCCACTAAATGACACGTTCGTGCTAGATGCATAAAAGCTTGATTGCGACATAATGGACTTGGCACACTCGTGCCAGATGGAGCCATTCACAAATAGCTCTATTTTCCTTCCAAGAAAGTCCTTGATGGACAAGTTTGATCTTGAAAGTCCAACATGCACTAGAAAAGATCCATTTAGCACCAAAGGCCAAGTCAACATGGCTCCTATACACATGAGAACACCCACGACGTAACAAGTTCAACAAAAAGAATAAAATACAATGCAATAAACAAAAAACAAAGACCTAAACAACCAATAATGCAAGTAATCCTAACTAAAATGCTTCATAATTAAAGAATAAATGCAACACATCACACCACCATTGTTGTTATTGCCAACATCATTTGTCGTCATTGTTACCCCAATTGCCATTACTATCACAATCACCGTTAAGATAATTAATATTTATTTGATCCGTATTAAGATAAATAGATGATTAATATGAATTGTATTAAGATAATTAATGTTAAAAAGGGCAATATAGTAAAATTCACATTATTTTTTACTATGTAATCCAATATCCACAAACAATGCAAAGGAAAAAACCTTGTCATATAACTTAAATGTTTGTTTTGTATTGTTCTCCTTATGCTATACTTTGGTATGTATCAAAACACATCCTTACGCCTTGTTTCGTAGAGAGGAAAAATATGAAATACTAGATGGAAAAAAAATGAATGAATTGAAATACGTGAGAAGCAAAATAAAAATTAAAGGTATTGGTTGAAGATAATAGAAAATAAATGAAGAGAAAAATAGAAAAATGAGTGAAAATAGTACAAGTGAGTTCAACAATATTTATAAATGTTTCCACCTTAATCATATCTACCAAACAAACCAACTTATTTTCATCTCTTCCTATCCTCTCTAATTTTTCTCTATCAATAAAGTCATAATGTGATTTACATACTTTAAAACACAAATATATATAATTACACAAAATGTTACATGTTTCATAAACAATTTTAACTAGTTTAGTAATTTATAACTTATTTGGCAAGATTATAAGTTTATTTGACTAAAGTAAACAAGTTTATCTATGACGAAGATAGTTTCATTCCAACTTAACAAGAATTTGGATATCATAATGAACCCAATACTTATTTTTCATGATGTGTTTGTGGATCAGAGTTTAATTAGTTTGGTTCAATAGTTTTGGGTTGAATATGATCATAAGCATTTTTTTTTCTTAAACCCCATACTATGTTACCCAATTTCTTCAGTGAAAAATATGTTATGCATTGACAATGTAAATTTTTTTTATATAGTCATCCAATCACAATCTATCGTGTATGATAAGTTTGTTGACTTTTACAATAATTATCTTAAAGTAATTCAAACAACGATTGATGATTGGATGACAGTGCAAAATTGATTTATACCGCCATTGCATAAACATTAAACTCATTTCTTAAACCTTTTTTAACTTGTAGTTTCATGACTAAACTTTGCAAAGCTTTATTAATTATTGACTTAAATATATTTTTGATGCTTATAAGTTCACATTTTTTCATTTTTGATTTTGTAAGTTTATTTTTTTAATTTTAATTTTTGTAAGTTGACGTCTTTTTAATTTTATTTCTTGTAAGTTTTTTTTGTTTGATTTTAGTTCTTATAATATAACGTTTTTCAATTTTAGTCCTTTTAACCTTCAGATTCTAGTGTTTTCATTTATAGTCTCCATAAATTCATACTTATAGAGTTCAAAATTTTAAAAAATGTAAACTTACATGAATTAAAAATAAGTAAAATATCTTATAGAGACCAAAATTTTAAAAAACACAAATTTTTAGAGATTAAAATTATAAAAGTAAACTTAGATGAATAAAAAATAAAAAATGTTAGACGAAAGATATATTTAAACCTTAATTCTTACTTTAGCCGATGATTGAAAAAAAAATAGTTTAACCTGGATAGATTTTTATGGGTAAATTACTTATTAAAAACTCTCATATATTGTCTCCTACAATATAATATTGTTTTATTAAAAAAAATTAACATTATACTGTTCATTTTAATTATTCCATTATTTACATAATTTACTTATATTTTAATAAAATATTTTGAAAAAATTATAAGAGTTCAAAATTATTTAAAAACTAAAATATGATTATTTAAAAGTATTTTTTGTTAACAATATTATTTCTAGAAACAATAGACCAGAACAAGATATTTTAAATTTGTGAGACTAAAATGAAATTTTAAGATATTTTTAAAAACTAAAACCACATGTTACTAACTTAAAATTTGTCATATAACTTATAAATTAGAAGCTACATAATTGTTTTTCAATTTTATCTATACATTTATAATCAATAACTTTTTATCTTCTATTAACACTCTTACTTTCAATAAAACGTGATTACAAGCTTAATCATTTCACTTTTTAATAGTATATTTTTCTTGGTAATATATAACGATATGAAAGAATATCTATACATGCTCCACAATAATTAAATAAGAAAACATACATAATGATATTAAAATCAAATCCTATCGACATTCTTTAAAAAAAATTATTTATCAACTGTGTTAAATATTGTTAGATTTTTTTTATAGACTAGTTTTAAGTTTGAATATTTTTTAAACATTCATAATTTTTTAAATCTTATAAATTTATAAGATTCTTTTAAATCTTAAAATTTAATGATATAAATCTTTTAAAATTCAAACTACAAAATCTTCATCATAATTTTTTTAAAAGAAAATTATATAAGTTATTACATTTTTCCAAGTCCTTTAAATTTCACAAGAATTATTTATGCTTAATTTAAAATCCTAATCTAATACGATCTAATGTAAAATGTGTGATTAGTATTTCTCTAATAGTATATTTTAAATTTATAATTTTCACATATTTAAAATGGGACATGTTATTATTATATGTGTGTGTGGTTTTGATTTTTTAAAGTGAGACAAATATTTTTGAGAATAAAAAACACTTATAAGTTATTATCGTGCATTTTCCCTAAGAAATTAATAATGTCAGGGGACATGCAGGATGATCCGAATTATGTTGAGAAAATTTTTGAAAATCAAATTAGACATTTACTGTTACAAACGAAGGTCGTGAAACCTCTACCAATATTCATCAAGATGAAATATAGCTTAGCATTTTTTAAGAAGATTATATAGTCCATCTGTTTCATTGAAATGTGAGGATTTTTTTTTATATATAATAATAACTACGTTTTCACTGCTGTTTAGTGGGCTAGATGTGAGGCGAATCCGGATTATTGGGTCTAGTGGTGGCCTTTGTTATTTGCACCCTGTATAGCTAAGTCCACACACTATTATTGTTGATTTTTTATATTAAAATACTTTTGATTAAAACATGTTTTCATTGTGTATATTTCGGAGTGTGTGACTCACCACAATATTCTGTATTGCAACATCAACTGTTGTGAAAACATAGTGACTGGGCATGTCAGATTTCAAAATGACTAATAAATCATTGGACTACAAATACTATTATGTCATTAGTTAATATTATTATTTAACGTTAAAGATTAAAATTAAAAGTATTAAATTTTACGTAGCCTACAATAAAATAAAAAATTTAAAGGATAAATGATCAAAATCAAAATAATTATATTATGTATGGATCAAAATCCTATTTAAGCATTTTTATTAATTTTAAACGTGAAATTTGTCTTATTAGAATCATTTATAAGAAAAATATGAAAATCAACTAATGTTTGAACTAAAATTAGATGCAAACAAAATGAAAATTACATGAAAAATAAGTTTTATGAATAATTGAAAATAAAAAATTTAATATCATATTCTTTTTTGATTGCTCATGATATTGCTTTTATATAAATAAATATAATAAAATAAATTTCACCTCTTGAATAAATTTTAAAAAAGTCAAAATAGTGCTAAGAAAATGATAATTTTTGTTGAAAGAACTAACACGTTATTAATTAAATAGATAGAGAAATTATTACTGTTATTACTATAAATTAGGAGACTAATTTAAAAATAAATAAATCAAGAGCCACAAATTCATCTCTGAAAAAAATGCAATAGGCGCACGGGAGCAGTAAGAAGACTCGCACGCAGGTGATTGTCCCACCCGCCAAATATCTCCATTTCCATATTCTATTCTCATAAAACCCTAAACCCCGAATTGTATTGTTTAGGGTTTCCGTTTCCATTTTCTCACCACACCATGTTAACCGCAATCCTCAGAAGAACCTGTTCCACTCTCTCAAGGCGCGGTTTCCCCGCCGCCTTAATCCCCGCCTCCACCGCCACCGCCGGAAACCACTTCCGGCCACCCTACGCGGCCTTCAATTCCAGAACCTTCCACTCTAACGCTGGCCCCTTGAATTTCCGCTCCTCTTCATGTCATCGCGCAGAATACGCAGTCGACGATTTCCCTTACGAAGAAAGCTCCAAAGGGAACGCCGCCGACGAAGGCCTCGAGATCGCGAAGCTCGGAATTTCTGAGGATATTGTCTCCGCTTTGGCCAAGAAAGGCATCACCAAGCTCTTCCCTATTCAGGTTTGCTTTGCTTCCTAGGGTTTACTCGTCGGTGCATAATATGATCCATGGTTGATAATTAACCCTGTGTAGTTTAGACTTTAGATGTTTAGTAACTTTGAGCTTCTGTTAATTTTTTAATTAATTAATTATTTTGTTAAATTGTAGAGGGCTGTGTTGGAACCTGCTATGCAAGGTCGTGATATGATTGGTCGAGCTAGAACTGGAACTGGGAAGACTCTTGCTTTTGGGATACCCATCATGGATAAGGTCATTCAGTTTAATGATAAGCATGGGTTAGTTCTGTTTTTTTTAATGATATCGTCATTCTTATGTTTCGCTATTACTTGAATTTGTAACTTTTTCTCTGCGTGAGTTAAAGGTGGACTATGCAATTGATATTGGTGTGGATGGAATCATGGAAAACCTTGATTTGTTTTTTAAATGTACAAGTTTTTTTTGTGGTTGATGTGGCAGGCGGGGGAGGGATCCTTTGGCTTTGGTTTTGGCTCCGACCAGAGAGCTTGCTCGACAGGTTGAAACGGAGTTCTGTGAGTCGGCACCTAATTTGGATACAATTTGTGTTTATGGGGGTACACCCATCTCTCGGCAGATGAGGCAACTTGATTATGGGGTTGATATTGCTGTGGGAACACCTGGTCGGATTATTGACCTTCTCAACAGAGGTGCTCTAAATTTGAAGGATGTTCAGTTTGTTGTTCTTGATGAAGCTGATCAGATGCTTCAAGTGGGCTTTCAGGAAGAAGTGGAGAAGATCTTGGAGAGGTTGCCCCCGAAACGTCAGACTCTTATGTTCTCTGCAACAATGCCATCTTGGATAAAGCAGATTTCACGCAATTACCTGAATAATCCCCTGACCATTGATCTTGTGAGTATGAAATTCTATTTTAGGCTATTGGAGAATGCCTTTAAGCTGTTGCAATTCCGAGATATCGTTTAGTTAACCGGAATATGACTCCTCTAAAAAAATATAATGTAGGGCACATGAACCTCATTGAGAAATAAGTTTATAATATCTAAATGTACATATGGTTTGTGCATGTGTGCGCAAGTGAGCACATGATAGTTACTTTTTAATTGGAAACTTATTGGTGCTGTAGGTTGGAGATTCTGATCAGAAGTTGGCGGATGGAATTTCACTGTACTCCATTGCAACTGATTTGTATGTTAAAGCGGGAATTCTTTCACCTCTAATAACCGTATGCCTTCTGAAACCATCATTTCTTGATTGCTAGTTCTTCTGATTAATGATTGTTACTATCATTCTGTTTCATAAGAAGTAGGTTTTGGAAAAAATTGTTATTTTTCCATAGTTTTTAGGGGTGAGTCTTGGCCCAGTGGTAGGATTGGTGCCTTGACTCAAAGGTCACAGGTACAAATTCTAGAAACAGCCTTTCCGCTTGAGGTGGTAAGGCTGTGTACATCTACGCCCCTTAGACCCAATTAGGTATAGCCTTGTGCACTGGGTCACCCTTTTATATATTTTTAAGGGTTTACTATCTTTTTAGTTCCTAAACTTTATAGGATTTCTGTTTTTAATCCCTGAACATTTTTTTACTGCTTTTAGTCCCTCAATTTTTTTCCATTCCGACTTTTAGTAAAAATAAGGATGGAAAAATGTCAAGTGACTAAAAGTAAGAACAGAAAAAAGTCAATGGACGTTGATCAGTTGGAAAAAAAATTCAGGACTAAAAAAAAAATCCTAAAAATTTTAGGGACTAAAATGATAGTAAAACCTATTTTTATTTAGAAAAGCTAGTTAAGGAAACTTCTTGCTGGATTTTTTTTTGTCTCCTAAAGATATATCCTTTGTTAGGAACATGCAAAAGGAGGAAAGTGTATTGTTTTCACTCAAACAAAACGTGATGCTGATCGATTATCATATACCATGGCAAGAAGTGTTAAATGTGAGGCTTTGCATGGAGACATATCACAAGCTCAGAGGGAGAAAACTCTTGCTGGCTTCAGAAATGGCCATTTCAATGTTTTAGTGGCAACTGATGTTGCCTCACGTGGGCTTGATATACCTAATGTTGATCTTGTGAGTTGTTTTATTTCTTTGAAATAGTTAAGTTGGCTGACCCATTGGAATTGTGTTTATTATTAATTGAATTGCAAGAAAACTCTTATTTTTCCATGGTTTTTCTGCTGCTTATCAGTTATTATTACCGTTTTCTTCTCAATATATCTGAGATATTAATTACTTATGTAAGGACAAGGTATGCATATGATAACTCACTTGTCTCTGATTGATTACTTTTTAGAATTTTCTCTAATTTTTATTGGGATTCTCTACATTTCCGACTTGTATTTATTTTCATTAGATGTTCTGGCGATAGCTAGTATGTTGTTGAAATCAATGAATAGCTTCTGATATTTATGATGCTGCATTTCCTCTTAATTTTTTGAGCAAATTTGCTTTACAAAACAAATGATGCATTTTCAAAAGATGGGCTGTACGCTTTCTGTGTATTGATGATATTATTAGGTATGTTTCCATATAGAACAACATATTTAGCATCTGATCATTCATTCTTATCTGCTTTCAGAGCTTTAAATGTTTGTTCTTACTTTTTAGCAATGGAGCAATACTTTAGGTGTATTCTTGCCACTGTTCTGTCCGTGGTTCTGTAAATTTTGGACCTCAGATTTTATTTTGTTGCTTGATGTGTTATTGTTTTGTATTTTGCGGTCTTTATCAATTTTCTATGCGTTACTTTGTTTAATATGTCATGTGCATATGCAAATGCTTTCATATAGAAAATATTGTTACCATGTTATTCAATTTTTTATATGTGAAGTTTTAACTTGGTTTCCTTCTATAGGTAATACATTATGATCTTCCCAACAATTCAGAGATATTTGTTCATCGTTCTGGACGAACAGGTCGTGCTGGTAAGAAAGGAACTGCTATTCTTGTGTATACAGAAGATCAATCGAGGGCTGTTAAGCTTATTGAGCGTGATGTGGGCAGTAGATTTACAGAGGTGATCTCCTGGCATCCTATCAATTTCTGCCCTTTTTACTGGAAGTTGTAGCTTGTTAATTAGTAATTTTCTTGTGATTGAAATTGAGGATAATCTATTTTTAATTACTAACAAGGATAACACAACCTCCTGCCTTAAATCCCATCCTTCCTGTGCACAATGAGATTTAAACCTGTGAAATCCCAAGTTAAAGCAGTTGATGTTGAACAATTAGAGTTCCCATGTAGAGACTTGCCTAAATAGTTTATTATTAGTTTGCGAGTCAGGTTGGCAGGTTGCAACTAATACTGGTAAAACTTGAGTTATTGAAAATCTTAATTTTCTTTAGTACTCTTGTATATCTAAGCTGCCAGTGAACTACTATCCTACAGTTATTACTTATTACTACTGTTTTTTTTTTTATACTGTGATGTTTGCTCTATGCTAATTACATTATAGGACAGTATTTTTTATTTATTTATATAATGATTAATTGATTGCTTTTTATTCCTATATTCGTGTTTATCAGCTACCACGGATTGCTGTTGATAGTGCATCAGTGGTCATGGGTGGTGGCATGGGTGGTGGGCGATTTGGTTCTTTCGGAGGTAACAGGGATCGTCGATATGGTGATACGGGTTTTGGATCTGGCCGTTCTGGGGGCTACAGTAACCCCGGTTCTGGCCGCTCTAGCTTTGGAAATTCCGGTGAAAGGTTTGGTGGACAGAATTATAATCGTTTTGGTTCTGGTAATTCATCTGGTGAAATGAATAGATATGGTGGACCAAGCTCTGGTCGTTTTGGATCATCTGGTGGCTTTGGTTCAGGTCAATCAGGAAGTAGATCTGGCGGATCATCCAGTGGGTCTAGGTTTGGTCGCTCAGACGATTTTGGGGGATTTGGTGGTTCAGATCGTTCGGGTGGTTTTGGAGATTTTGGCTCAGGTGAGCCTAGTGGCTTTGGTGGTTCTCGTGGTAGTAATCAGAACAATAGAAGACCTTTTTAACTTAATTAACATAAATATAAAAAAAATGCACCATCCTTATTTATGGTGGCTTAGTTCTTGTAGAGTTTGCGTCTGTCATTTCCTCTAAAACTTGCAGGTTTCTTGGCTAATCCTTGTATTACTAAGGATTTTAGAAGACAGAAGTTCTACGGCCATTGGATTTTTCTTTTCTTTTCTGGGACTTTTGGCTCAGTCTCAGCTGTGTATGTTCTTTTTGAAACATTTATAAAAAGGAGAAAAAAGGGAGGGCTGTATTCTGCGGGTTCCATCATCTGCCATGGCTCATTACTTGTCTCTATGGGCATTACATCAGCACGGGCAGTTTTAAAGAGGCAGCTGTATTTATATTTATGTTCCTTATAGTGGTAGTAATTAAGGGAAGATCAAATGTTTTGGTAACCTGTAGTGTAGGGTGCTTTGCTGTTTTATGTTATAATAAAAATCTATTATTCAAGAAAATTCTCATCTATATAATTTTGGTTATCAAATATTTGTTTTTTCGCCCCTTCACCCTGGGTTACATAAGGGGTTCGATTAAATAATTTGGGAATCACGTTGTTTAAATCCTGCCTTTCCTGGTGTTCGTATTTTGCCTAACAGTTGCGAGATTTCGTTGATCCCCAAGGAAGTACTGAAATGTTTATAAAAAGAAAAAAACAAGAAGAGGTAGCGGAGAGCATTAACCCTGCACGTGAGAGAAAAATAGGAGGAAAGAATTGTAGAAATTTTATAAGTTTCATTGTTTGGTTGAAGATTGAAGGAAAAGTAGAAACTATTGACTTTTAAAAATTCCATTCTTTTCAAATTATTTTTCCAGCTTAAATTTTAAAATTCTGCTTTTCTTTCCTGTCATTTGAACGAAGGTAAATATAGGCGAGGAATTTCTTAGTATTTGTTTGTATGAGCGTTGTAATAAAATTAATTTTGTAAAATTAATATTGGTTAAAATTGATTTTGAAATAATATGGTTTATGTTTGTATGTTTTGTTTTAAGTTAAAAGTAAAATTTAATACAAAATTTTGGATTCAACCTAGAAGTTATTCAAAATTATTTCGATCCAGAATTAATTTAAAATTTTTTTTCAACGTGAAATTAAATATATGAAAATGTATTTAGAATTAATTTTTCAACATTAAATCAAATACGCACTTGATATAGCACTAAAAAAGTACAACCCCATCGGATTTAAAAGATTTCAAACTTGTGTTTTGGATTAGAATTTTTTGCATTATTAATATTTATATTTTTTAATACTTTTTTAGAATGATAATATTATCTGACGGAATGATTTAATCTAAAGTAACTCATTTAATGGGGTTTAGTCAGAGTGCTAAAAAAATTTCATTCATTACTAGATGGGATGACTTAACGTAAAGTAACCCCGACATCTTTGGATTTTTTTTAATTAAAAAGTTAATATTTTAAAATGCTAGTATATATTTAATACATTTTAAGTTGTTAAATATTATTATTTTCTGAATAACTTGTGTTGTTATGAGGTTTAGAAATTTCTGAAATTCTAATATTTCAGGGTGCCTTTTTTTAAAATATAGTTTTTGAAAATAAAGTTTTCAAAACCAAATGTTAAAATTAATCTGAAGATCAACTTTATTAAAAATAATGAAAGTATTTTTTTTCTATTTCAATTTCTTTCGTACTCCATCCTTTTTTGTTATCCCGTACGATCTTTCACATAAATTTGATGATTGTCAAACAATACTTAACTGCAGGAAGTACATTCTAATAATCATTTCAGTAAACATGACAACATTTTAAATTTAAGTAATTTCTTTTCAAATAAATTAAATAGAAACTAGTTTCAAACAAATTTTAACTAAAGTAAATTTAGCTTAAAATTGGTTATAAACAATCTCAATTTATAATTTTTATATATTTTTACATATTGTTGATATATGTTTTTGAATTTTGGATTTGTGCGTAAATAACATAATAGATGACTCTTTAAATGGATATAGAATAGACTCATAACCCTTTAAATGGATATAGAATAGATTCTAATATAATTTTAAAATGAGTTTGAATATAACTCAACTTCCAAAATTAACTCATATGAATTTAAATAACATAATAGATGACTCTTTAAATATATATATGATAGACTCATATGACCATTTAAATGAATATAAGATAGATTCTAATATCATCTTAGAATATGAGTTTGAATATAACTCAACTCCAAAAACTAGCTCATAAAGTGAATATTATTCCTTACTTATATACTATTTCTTGATCTTATCTTTAGCCAATATGGAACTCGTGTTTTTCTCAATAAAAAGCAACATTAAGATAAAGCCACATTAATTACATTATACACGCTTCCATTAACTGTGCCAAATTGTTAATCTTGATTCTCTAACAAGAATTACTGATAATTAAAAAATAGCAGTTATACGACAATTAAGACACTTCTCTATTGTGTTTTATGCCACTATAAATTATTTACACAAGCATAGGTATATGACCTTAAGTAGTGAAGGTGGGGGACTAAGCCTTACCATGTGCCATGAACTAAAATAAACAGATTTTGGATGGTACATAAACTACATGGCATATCATAGGTATTCACACTTTCGTCATTATGTAATATACACTTTTAATCATCAAGAATTGCAAGTTGTCGTTTATCTTTTTCTTTCCATTTTTATTTTTCCCTCTCATATTCCACTTTCATCAATTGTCAGCCTTTGTGACATTCTTTCATTAAAAAATTCCAAGCTAACCATGCCGCACCAACAGCAGGCTCCACCTGTTGTGCAATAAACCAAAGATGTTAAAAATTGATTATTCATATTTAAAGAACATTTGAAAATTGATTATTGATGTCTGGAGCCATAATTTTAGTGGATGTTCTACAGAAAGTTTTGTTACATTCCAAACAATCTCTCTTCTAATTTCAAAATGTCAAATACTTACCAAATAGAATTTACAGAAGAAAAAAAAAATAACTCTATTACCACTCACTTTTTCCCAAGCATGATTCCCAAGATTCCTCATTCCTCCATAATCAGGGTTTTTTATGTTACTTCTGTAGTTTTCCCTTTGTCACTTAGTGATGAGGGAACAAAAAAAAAAAAACGGAACAATAATTGTTGACCTTCTCTTTTGTAAGTAGTAACCAGAATGCATTAAATATAACCTAAATAACAGGGAAATGAGATTTGATCTTTTATGCAATTGTCTTAAAAAATGGTTACCAACATCTAAGGAAGGGAAGTACACCATAAAAAAAGGCTGTACTAGAAATATAAAAGGCTACCTACAAAATTAAATGAGAAAAAAAATGCTGACCTTAGGTCTAATGGGAATTACCCCAGAAAAGTATATGGAAATGCAGTTCATTACTTCTTTTCCTATATCCCACCTCCTCCTATTTGCTTCAAGAACACCGCCAACCATAACAAGGGGAAAGACACTCTTTCCATCTGCCAAAATTACGGCACAATATTCATGACAGATGGAGAAAAGATCAAGATCCCGTGTTAATGATCCAAGGGTTTATGCCAAAGAATCTTTTATATTTTATAAGAATGTTCTAGAGGCCAACTCAACTAGTTCATATTTAGATCACATTATCAATACAAGATAATCTTAAATGTGCAAACAGCAAATCAATAAATTTGACTAAGAACAACGTTAAGATCCACATGCAATTGCAACATCCAGAGAACATATAATAATGTTTTATTGTCAGGTACACAAAATGCAGGAGAATATGTTTTTGTCTATATCTATTATCTAGAGTTTGAGAAATTCAGGGAAACCCTGATCATCCCAAACATTATGAATGTCAGTTCAGCTTTCCAGCTATTCAACCTAAAACCAAATTGTTATCTTACGTACATAATACATGAAATTCTACACTACACAACAAGACTTACTACAAATATTTTTAATGGATATCTACCTATTATGAGTATAAATAATTTATGCACTAAAAAAGAGATTTATTAAAATAACACCTAACATTCACCACACAATCCAAGTCTCTCTACAACAGCTTTCACACTTGAAGCTAGCTCTTGTACAGAATCTAGCAAGATCTTGTTTGCAACCTCATCCCCAGCCTCTGCACAGGTCAACTGGAACAAGTGCAGCGATGCGGGCCCAAGAGAAATCTGCATAGGTCCACCTGAGCATAGCATGTAATGAAATAAAATCAAATTACATTGAGAAAATTACTTCCAACTTAAAATTTCTCATTTTTGAAACATATAAACTCAACTTATTTGCATTTTTTAGTGTGGATAGACAAGGGACTAACTGACTGTCATTTTTTCTCTATAAAGTGCACAAAAATGGGATAAAAGAGCAAGTATAATGAATTAACAATCCCCAAAGCTTAAGCAGTTAGGTGAAGACACGTGAATACTTTTGTATTACATCATTTCTAGCATGCTTCCTCCTGCAAGCAATGTTGTCAAAATTGCCAGACCACCCCCTCCGGGATTTTTGCTTCTCTCATTCATGTGCTACTCTCTCGGTCTCTCCCTTTTTATATACTCTTGAATCTCTCCTGCTCCCTCACTTATTGATCTTTCTTTCTACTCTGTTTTCTGTTTTCATGTTCTGACTTTGGCCTTCTCTGTTCTTACTCTACTACATTCTGGTCTCTGCCTTGGATTCTGACCTCGGTCTTCGCAATATCTACCTTGTGCTCTGACTTCAGTCACCTGAGACTTCATTCTGGTCTATCTCTCTGTTCTGTTTGTGTTTTAATACTTTCAGTATTTATTATGACTTGTATGTGAACTTATAGGTATTTATTTTCAACTCAAAACGTTATTACAAGAATAAGGGTGGAACGGATCAAACTCTAAACAACTTGGCCATAGAGGCTTTGATACTGTGTCGTGAACCAACAATTCTAAAATATTAAGCTGTAAGTTGAAGACACGATGGTTTTTTGTTACATTTCAAATAGTAAGATTTCAATATACTAGTTATTTACTTCACAAAATATATATGAAAAGAACAACTATACAACTAGCATATATACCCAATTAATTCTTCTGCAGAAGAAAGACCAAGTGTTTGTAAAATACTACTCGTAAGCATTGTACTTGGGCCACGACCATCATGCACTCTTACTACTGCAGCTAGTGCCTGCGCAGCTATTCCATAACCACTGCAAATAAAAGAAAACTTTCAATCAAGCAATGGTTGGAATCAAGTTGAACATCGAAATAAAGACCTTCCCCAAGGCTCTTTTTGATAGATGTCCTCATCATATTATGAGTGATGTCAATATGTAAGATACAGAAAGAAAGAGCCTTAAAGAAAACTAAGGACAGATAAATTTACAAACTCAAAGCCCTTTTCCAGCTAATGGAATTCTTGGTCTCCGTATTACACCTTCACCATAAGCTCATAAGTATAGAGGGTGTGTTACAGAAGAAATGCAAATAGGTAGAGAAACCGGGGGGAATGATCATCATAGCCAAAGAAATAGTAGCAACGGATTACCTGCCCCAGTCCCCTAAGACAGGTCCAGCACCTGCAGCCCTTGCTTCTTTTCCATCCTCAGTGAACCCATATGCAATGCTCCCTGTGCCAGCAATTAACACACAACCATGAAGTTTACCCATTGTTCCACTTGCTAGAGCAGCCACAGCATCATTCCGAACATATAGTCTCACATGGCTTGGGAATATATCCCTGTTTAGATCAGGTCACAACATACTTCAGTCTCTACAATAACCAAGAAACTATAATGGAGATAAAATGAAACAGCATACTTAAAGAATTGAACCAGCAAAGTGTACAAATAAGCTAAAATTTAAATAAGTTTAAATTCTGTAGAGTTCCATAATTTTATTGTGGTACTTGCTTCAATATTTTACACATACTGGTTCAGCAAATTAAAAAAATGAAATCCAGCATAATTCAATCTTATATACAATTGAAATAATGGAGTAAAACTTGTTATACAGGTAGACTAAAAACAGCAGAGGTTACATTATCACTTTCCTTTACAAAAGTTGAGTGCTGTAATGATACGATTAACTCAGTTTATGGACTGTATTTTTGTATTTAGGAAGAAAAATATTTATCGTAATATTATGACAAACAACTTAAGAATTAAACCAAGTTGTAAGAGTCAGAATTATCAACAACATTGAATCCACCGACTCCATATAATAGGGTACTATTGGAAGAGGTATTTCCTATCCCTCAGCAATTCAACATATTACAAAAAGTAACAGATCATCTCTCATTAAAGACAAAAAACACAGTACATTCATCACATAAAAAAAGTAACAGATAATAAAATAAATAAATTTGTTTAGTTTCTTCCAACAACAAAAGAGTAAAAATATCATGATATACTTATTATCCAAAAATAACAGAAGATACACTTAAGTAAAGCTTAGCAGCCTAAGCCAACCGAGAATTCTTTGTTGATCTGTTGGATGGTTATTGGTTAACACCAGATACATCCAAACAAACAGCTTGGACTAAAGATCGTTTGAACCACACTTTGAAAGGGCATCTGCCATAACCTGCTCTATTGTTTCCCTTGCAGCAATTTCTGTAGAAGTGATTAATGTAACAACTAATAAGAACACTATCCTTGAAATGGGATCTTCATTCTATTATGACAGGTATAATTCTTTAAAACTGTTTAAGACATCAAATTTTGTTTGTTGTTTATGCACAAATTTAACACACAAAAACGAGCCAATGGAGATGCTACAGATGTTCCACGCAACAAACATAAGTTATCACCAAATTTAGTTTTTTTGGGGAGAGGGGGATGGTTAAAATAAGAAATTCATTATTGTGAAATAAGGGAGAGAGCACAGAGTGGAGATAACATAAACGGCACATCTAAAGACAAAACACTGTTGCCAAAACTTCTTTAGAATGCCAGTTAGAAAATCCTATCACAAGTATGTACTTTTTAAAGACATTTAACAACCCAAACCAAAAAAAAGTACCATAAGATTGCAGCTTTTCCTAAACCATCAATCTCCAACAGCTTAGTTGTAGGCCATAATCTCCCGTGACTACCTTACATCAATAAAACATTTGGCTTCATAATATAACAAAATACTTACTTCTTACAGTACCAGATATGTTTTGTTCACCAAATTGTCTAAAAGCCATAAGCAACATCTTCCTAAGGTATGCAAAGTCAAATGTATATCCAAATCAAGGGGTCTCAGGTCTCTCTTTGTTGGGTCGGTAACCCTATCTATTTGCGGAAGCGAAGTAAATCTGTGAGGAGATGGGAGAATATAGAAGCAGAAAAATATCACCCAGAGAACACAAAACAATTTTAACGTGGAAAACCTCCTCAATGTGAAGAGTAAAACCACGGGACACTAGTCCAGAAAAGCATCCACTATAAAAGTAGGATTACAAAGATGATCTCTCTAGTAAGACTAGAGGTATACACTCAAAATATATATCTCACCCACTAAGGATGGCTTACAAATTTTATCTCTCACTGGGAGGATTTATCTCTCACCTATATGGTGGAAGTCTCTCTTTCTCTACAAAGAGGAACACTCTCACTCTCTTCAAAGAGGAACTCTCTTACTCTCTTCAAAGAGGAATTCTCTCACCCACACAACTCTTCTTCAATGCTTTGAAGAATGCTTCAATTTTGGGATGATGAAACCATTGGCAATGTTGCAATTTATAGTCTCAAGATGGCTTACCTACCACACCAACCAAGGATGCTCACCTACTACACCTACTACACCAACCAAGGGTGCTCACCTACTACACCTACTACACCTACCAACTTATTCTACCAACTCTTAATTAAAGAGGAAATAGTCCAACAATCTTATCCTCCCCATTGTCCCCAACCCACAAAGAAAGGGAATTGAAAAACACACACACTGAACCAACCAGGATGTTAATGCAAACAACCAAATCATTGAAAATGCTCAAACCCACTAAACATACTAAAACCCAACAAACCCATATACAATATCAAATTTTGAAACCAACCCACAAAGTGGAGGTGGTTCCACCATCCAAGCCCAACAAGACACCAGTGCCACCATCTTAGACACGCATGTCATCCTCATACTCCCAGATTTCACCATTCCTGTACCTCTTCATCCCTGCTGCATCAAGGACCACCTGATCCTTCTCCTTCTCATTCTCCGGCGTCATCTTTCTATTTCAAAATCTGAGGAGAGAGAGAGAAACCCAACGTTGACGGGAGAGAACGGACAAAGATGGGAGAATGAGAACAAAGAGAAAAGGACTATCAAAGTCTGAATTTTTAATGATGGGTCTCGTTTTAAATATGCTAAAGTTTCAGACTTGGACGACCACTGCAACAACCACTGTCACTCTCTCGTTGTCTCCTTTCATAGGATTTTGATATCTTTAGCTGCAAAACATAACTAGAAAAGAGAAACAGAATAGAGAGTTGAGATTTTTGTTTTTTTGCTGCAAAAACAAACCAGAAAAAAAAAAAAAAAAAAAGAGGGAGAGACTAGAAAATATAAATATTTCTTATTATGCTTAATTTTTATAATAATTAGTAGTACTCTAGTCTCTACTGTGCATAGAGTGTATATATATATATATATATATATATATATATATATATATATATATTCATATTTATATATGATAATAATCATAATTTATAATAAATAATATAAATGGAAATATAAGATTATGTGTTGAAAACTATCACTGGTTTCTTGATCTAAAAAAATATTTATTTATTACAAAATTTAATTCATAATAATATAATAAAACTTATACATTCAAAAATATTATTTATTATAAAATTTTAATAATATAAAAAATAAGCATTATTACATAAGCTAAAATACTAATTTATAATAGAAGTATATTGTC
>PYAF01003600.1:544291-555313 GCA_007407185.1 Glycine tomentella
TATTATGAAAAATAAAAAATGTATTATACATAGTAATTTATTATTAGATAATACTTCCTTAGATCTCAAATATAAGAAAATTAATTAAGCAATTTAATTATATCAATCTCAATTAAAAAATATATATTTTTTAATTTACTATTCATTGGAATTTGGTATTAGACATAAATAAAAAAATAATTGAAGTATTTTTCTCAATCTTTTGTTTGGACTTATTAGATTGAAATATTTTAGCTTCTAAATTGAAGTATTTTGATTGGGGTATTTATGGATTTTAAGTATTTTAAATAAATTATTGATTAGCACATTTGTTAAATTTTTTATTAAAGAAAATAATCTTTGCAAGTATCCATGGATTCCCACATATATTGATAAAAGTTGTGGGTATAGAGAGTATGAGATGGATTTTTACTCAATGGAATTGGTGACGAGGACTACTACACGTTTACATGTATCAGTCTCGCTCTAATGTCATCCTTAATTCAAACAATTAATTTTTTTTATCTATTTCTTTTTTGCATCATTCTTATTTTTATCTATCTTGTTTTTTCTTCCTATTTTATTTTTAATCCAAACTGAGCACTAGTGTTTGGTTTCTTATGCCTTTAATCTCTCACTCCAAGTTCAAATGTTTATGATTTCCTTTGTTTTAGTTGTTCTTCCATGAAATTCTAAAGGAAGAAAAAGTAAAATTTCATGCCCTAAGCTTAAAGATAAATAAACTTTATTAGAGTTTTAGGTATAAGAGAAAAGAAAACTTACCCCATTTGAATATTTGATGTTATATTTCCTTAGATTGGTTTTTAGACCCGTTGTCTAGTTTAGTCTCGTGTTCTTATAATGATTTGTTTTAGTCTTTTTCACATCTCTTATATTTCCTCCGCTTTTCTATAGCAGTACTTCTTTGTAAATGTCACTCCTGTATCTATATTTATATTGTTTTTGCTAAATGCTAAGCATATCTAAATTAATATTTGAATGACCATAATTGATTAGTATAACCTCCTTAATCATTAGGGTAACTTTTGGAATTCACGTAATTGATCAGCTGTTTGTCTCTAATCAATTGGATTTTTTAAAAAAATCCACTTATGTTTTTCTAAAGAAAAAAAAATACAATAACAGTATAAAAATTACTTAACATAATGCTCAACGAAATGAATAAATTTAGGGCATATTTATTTAAACCCAAAATTCATTATTTTCATTGTGACACCTCTTAATATAAAATCTATGACTGAAACTAATTTAGACATACATCTCAATTACATTCAGTAATTTGAAATTATTTATGTCAAAATCAATTCTACTCAGTTTTAAAACCAACAAGTCTTCATTTTGCATTTCATAGTTAATTCATTGCCTTACATTATGATAAATCAACAAAAGAAGCCCTTGGTTGCCCCTATCAATGCTTGAAAAATGGAAATATATTCCCATAATCTCAGGAGTAATTGGCACATGATCCCTGCTGGTTGCTGCTAAGCTCAGAACATGGCCAAGGGCTAACTTGATGAGCAAATCCAGACACATCAGAACACTTCCAAGGTGGAGTTCTAGGTCCTGTCACTCCATGAAGGTTGATATCATATAGGCAAATATCAGTGAAAGGTGAATTTCTCAACCCTTGTATCAAGCCAGCCTGCAAAACCTTCACACCCCAAACATTCTTAATTGTGACACCCTTCACAAGTGGGAGAGCATTGGCATCAAATTTGTCATCAGGGTGGTCCCCAACATCACCTGAGATCCTTATTCCCTTCCTTGCTTCCTCCATATACACATGAGACATGGTTATATTCTTTATAAATCCACCCCTGCCAGTGTTAGTCTTAATGTGGATACCAATTCCCATGTTGTAAAGGTTGATGTGCTCAGCAAGTACATTATCCACCCCACCAGAGGTTTCACTGCCAATAGCAATCCCAGCAAATGGAGACGATCCAGTTACACGCCGGATCGTGATGTCAGAGCTAGGACGGCCATAAGCAATCCCATATTCATCCCATCCACTCTTCACAGCCACAAGATCATCTCCAGTAGATATGTATGAATCCTCTATGCACACATTTGAACTTGAATCTGCATAAACGAATTGATATTTGTATGAATGGATATACAAGGGTTCTTTTACTTGTCATACCAACAAAATGGTGCCATAATATTTCAACCACCAGATGCCTGTGGGTTTTGCCCTTAAACTACAGTATTTAAGTGTTGGTTTATTAACTAGGAAGGAAAGAAACATAAATACAGAACTTTAGAGTACTTATCAAATCTCATGTCAGTGACTATATTTGAGTGCAGTTTGTTCCGAAATGAAACAAGACATACTGATCTTAGAAGGGAAGAATTACTATAACCAAAATGCATTGCTTACAACAATAAAATGAGATCAGTTAGTAACTTAGCATAGTGTTTGACTATTTCAATTGGTTGTATCTATTTCACTATTTGCACAAGATATGGCATATTTAGAAGAGGTGTACTCTCTAACAGTCATTCTTACAAACTCTATTATCAGTTGAAATTTATTGAAATTGTAATATTATAAGTGAAACTTGTTAAATAAGAAGTGAGTCTCACAATTTTTAATTTTCAATCAATTTAAAAAAATGTGTTGCTAGCCTTTCTATATTTAGAAAGCAGTTACTACTTACCCGGATCAATGCCATCAGTATTTGGAGAGTCACGAGGAGCCAAAATCGTGACATATCGAACAACAACGTTGCTGCAAAGAAGTTAAGACAATATGCAATCAGATTTCAGAATGAGATCTAGTTAGTTTCAAGAAACAAAGTAACAAGTTTATAAAGAACTGGTACAAATTTGTTTATAAAATTTTCCCACAAACATTATGGTAAAACAATGTTACCAAAGAATAAATAAAAAAAGGACATAAGGAATGCCATGAACACACTTTATAAACTCCTTATGACCTAAAGTGGCATATACCTGCTGTAAACCGGGTGTATGTTCCAAAAGGGAGAATTCTTAAAGATTACATTTGAAATAATAATATCTCTAGAATTCACAAATTCAACTAGGTTTGGTCTGGTAAACTTAAGAGTTCCCTGCCTCCACTTATTCCACCACGCTTCTCCTTGCCCATCTATTGTCCCATTTTCACCTATGAAAATATGAATTGTGTGAGAGAAAGGTATAGTTTGGACACAAAATCCTGTAACCATAATAGAGAAACTCGCAGGACCAAAGATTTCCACTCAATTATGAATATGCACTATGCAGTATAAAGCTTTGAATAAATAAAACATGCACAGATATTGTAAAGCTTTTATCCTTTGTCCATCATCCACCAAACAATATACAAGACAAAAATTGTCATGTAATTCAAGTATTTGTCATGTGCTGCACCCTTAGGTGCATCAAACGCACCTTTAAATAAATATGTTTATAAATATTATCGTAGTATACTATGTGGTCTGGTACAAACCACAAAATCATATTAGATGTCCTAAAAAATAGGAAACATAAGATACCCACCTGTGATTACCACATCCTGAACTCCATCACCATGGATAAAACTCATATACCTTCCTCCAGGCCGTTCCCTTCCTCTTCCATAAGATGGCAAGGGTGCAATCAAAGGCCAATTCAATGAATCCTAATGAATCAAACAATGAAGGGAATTAATTAGAAAGTGGAGTCCTTGTTCATCTGAAACTTATCTATTTGTTTCCTTTTTTCTCTTTAAACAATAAAATGTTTAAGAAGGAAGAAACAAAGGTGTTTAGCTTTAATTGAGCATACCATGAAAAATGTTATTCGGATATGAATTTATTGTAATTTTTTTATGTAGATAACTACCTGGCGATGAATTCATTGTTTTTGGGAATAACAAGGATAAAGAATGAAGAGTTCTGCATTCATATGCACCATTTCACTAACTATGATATTCAAAATAAATCAATTTAGCATAGATATAATCATCATCATCATCATCTCAGGTTGTGTTGTTTAACCACACGAACTATAGTAACAAGGTTTAATGCCAGAAGAATAAGTGAGTACCCCACTTCCACTTGATTATCAAAGAAAAGGACAGTAATTGTCAGAAATCCAAGCTGCCATATAAATAATTGGCTAAAGCCATAAATGTCATGCACATAGTGCCATGCATTGATGAAGACTAGACCCCCCCCCCCCACACACACAAAACTTTCTATCCTTTCAGCATGGACCCACCATAGATCATGGAGATTATATGTTTCCCACGATCCATTACAATCATCTATAGTCCATACTCCACACCGCCCATCATACGGATAAACACGTACATATATGGACTCAATTCATTAGTATAACCATAAGCTTTTAATTGTAACATCTTTTTTTTTTTATGCACGGGAACATCAGATGTACAATTTCACATGTACTCTTTAATGTTCCTTTCTCTCTTTTTCCTCTATTCTCCTCGTTATATTTGGTAGTCGGTGAAGAGTTTGCGAACATGATTTTGCATAGCAAGGTTTCTATAAGGGGAAAACCTTATGCAAACTTGACTAAGCCAATCAAAAGGTTACATACAACAGCAAACTTAATCCATGTCATTAATATAACTTTATAATTAGCAAGCATTCCGTACAAATATTTCAGCAAATACAGGATATATATAATTAATTCATAAAAAATCTAAAACAATACTAAAAGAGACCAAAAAAATAGAATTGTAAACAAAAGGCTCATAATTAAATCAAAATAATTGGAATTACACATGCGTCATATCATTTTTAAGGAAGAGTAGACTAAAAGAGTAAATCACCCGCAATATAGTGTATGCAATTTACCAGTACGAATTTCTCTGTTTTGGGGAGAAAAATTAGCATAAAAATGAATTTGAAAGTAGCTTTAGGAAAAAATAATATAGAAAAAATTAAGTATTAATAATATGACAATTTTTAAAGGAAAATTGATTATTTTTTAAACAATTACAAACTCGTCTGTCTTAAAAAAAATACAATAAAAAAATTTATTTCATTTTTAACTCAAGATTGTAAATACTACTTTATTATATACGTATTGATAAAATACACAGACAAGATAAGATTGGCTTTGTTGCATAATGCTCAAATATGCACAATGTCCACTTACGGGGGAAAGTGCAAACAAAAAATAATTAAGCACGCTAGTAATAACCTTTTCCGACATGACAATCTTTTGCTTGCATTTGCATAAAATTCAATTGACTTCTCTAATAAATTTACTTATAGTATAAAGTGAGTAATTTTAACTGTTAACAAGAGAATTAACGATTAATATGATGTACAATACATAATAAATCATATATTTATATTTATTAAATATTAACTATTACTTTTCTTAATAACAATTAAAATTACTTACTTTACTTTCATAAATTATTTCCTTAATAACAATTAATCACACTAGAAGAGATTTTTTTTAACAAAACACACACTAGAAGAGTTAAATCTCATAAATTATTTCCTTTTATAATACATAATAAGTTGATTTTAGTTAAGAATTTAATATTAAAATTTAGGGATTGGTAACAAGTTAGAGATAAAAAAAAATAGAAAAATATTTAATTATAGATAACATAAAAACTAAAAAGCACTACCTTGAATAAAAATAATAATGTTTGTTGTACAAGGAATTCAAAATATATTCAACAGTTCGTATTTTGAGTAGTGATTTCGCAAATGAGTATTAAGAGACATTGGTAAAAGAATCTTCATTCTAATTACTCAAAAAAATAAGTACTTAAATAATTTGCATGCTTCTAATGTAATTAATAAATAAATAAATAATTTACTAAACATTCTTTCTTTTTATCAGAAGAATAAAAGATAAATAACGAAAAATTTACAATAAACTCTCATTACTTTATTGAACCAACTAAAAATTAAACCCTATTGGTATAATCATTTATTTTAATCATTTTCTTTATCCACTAAAGGATACTAAAATATATTTTGTAAAATAATTATAAAAAATGGTTTGGGGCCTTTGGGGTGCGTTTGTTTACCTGGGTGGCCATGATAACGGCACCGGCAGCGAGATACAGCGTCATGTGGCTGGTGAGGTTAAAGGGCTCCGTTAAGTACACCCCGGGAGGCACATAAAGGAGCGTGCCTCCTTCTCGTGGCAAGTGCTGAACCCTATATATGGCCTCTCTGAAGGCCTTCGTGTTGAGGGTGCGTCCATCACCCACGCCTTCAAACTCCGTTATGGAAATGTTGTCGGTGCGGTGCCCCAACTCCACTATGTTCGAACACGACACCGTTTCACCCTCGCCCAACACTAATAACCAACAACATGAGAAGCACACCAACAACGCTAACGTTGAGAATCCGAGGAGCATTTTCCCAAATCAGAAATCAGATTCGGAGAAACCGAAGAACGAACGAACGTGGTGGATATATCACTGAATCAGAACGAAGGAAAAATGACTCTAAAGTTATAAGAGCACTTGATTTGTTTGGTTTTGTTTCTAGTACTCTGTAGTACTTAGTTGGTGAAAGCATTAAACTGGTAGTAATGGTATGGTTCTATTGTGTTGTGTCCTCCTACTGAGAAAAAGAATCTGCTGTAAAGTTGTGTATATAATAATAAATGAAATCAGATGGTGGACCACATAAAATTATATAATACATATTGCATATTTCTCTTCCCTTTCTTAATTATTCTTGTTTTCCCTTGCTTAATGTGAAATTGTGTGAAGGTGGAAGATTGGACATGAATGATAATTAGTACTAGTTACATATGTCTTTCAAAAAAATTAATAGAGACAAATTGAAATCGAAAAGTTAATAAAATAGACATGGTCACATGGGTGTGTATATATATATATATATATATATATATATATATATATACACACATAAAAGTAATTTCATCTATATAAGCAGTACATGAGTACATTGATATCCACTCCCATCTTTCTAATAAACAGGTAGAGTAAAAAAAGTTGTTTAAATTACTCATGAGTGTTAATTTGACTATCCAATTCGATTTGTTATGAAGTTTACTAGTATTTGGGGATGCGTATATGGATATAGATTCGTTGATCGTTTTGTTAAGCCTGCAAATCTTATGGATAATGGACCTATTTTTCTAAAGTTTGAATTTAATGAGTTATGAATCCGGCCTGTTAGTGTTAAGTTTATAGATATGATAGACTTTATTAGCAAATTACTCATTTAATCCATCTAAATCTAATCTAATGTACTAGTATTATTGTTAATTTGTTAGGTTAAGATTGTAATTTTTAATTTAGGTTATTATTATTAATTTATTATATTTAAAATATTGGTATATTGTAGTATAATAGATTTTAGCTAAAAAAATAATTTTTTTTTAATTTTATACATTTTTCATTTTATAAAAAATATTTTTTAAATTACTATTTGAGTTCACAAATTGATTTGTTTATTCGCAAGTTTTTTCGGGTGGAATACATACCTTGAAAAAATGTTTATTTACATCATAGATCAAGCTTATATGCCCATCTAAATCAGGGCTTCACAGGGTGGATCGGTCTGTATACCAACCCTTACTCGTATGTATCTGCAAACATTTCTCACCCCTACTTTGGATGGATAATTTTGTGATCTTTATCCAAGGATTTGGTGAAATATCAACAGTGGTTGATGCACAAAGAATTCAAGTAAATATTCTGGCCAATGATGATGATCTCTGACGAGGTGAGAGACCTGCAATCACTTCGCACAAAACACTTTATGCTAAAGTCAAATAGTGTATGGAGATGTGTAAAATAAAGTTAGCTTTTTACTTGTAGACATGAAATGTCTTCTGTAATAGTATATTGATAGGCGAAGAAGTAGTTATGTATGGTACGTTGGAGGTCTTGGACCATGTGACAAGCCGCAATGAGATCCATAATAGTTGTCTTTAAGTCAATATTGCTAAGAATAACTATCTTAGACTGAAGATATAAAGCGATTTTAAATATTACATTCATAACAAATACGATAGTATATGTTTTCATACACATTTTAAAGAAAAATACTTACGCATGCCCTCATACCCAAATGGATAGCAACTTTCGGCTTCATTCTCATACATGTTGAATATCCATATATTCATACCCACACTTACTACCCGTTCTTTATTAATATTATAAAGCCAATAAACTATTAGAAAAATACTAGTTAAGAAATTACTACAATAAATTTATATCCTTCCAATGTATTTGTAGTTATTTCAATGTATGAATTGGTATGAAGTTAAAGTAACATTACGCAAGGCTATTTGTATGAAGTTTATACTATTATAAAAGATTCACATTAAGGATAGTTTTAATGGAAAATAGCTTGATATGATATCTTAACAAAAATTTACACGCTTGAAGGTAAAAAGGCAAACACGATTTATCCTTAACATTTGTTTAAGCACGTGACAGTAAAATTGCTCGACATTACGTCTGTGAAAGGAAATCAGGGTTCCCTGTGCTGGCATTAAATTATAATATATATATATATATATATATATATATGTGTGTGTGATTATTCACATATATAAGATATTTCAATTAAATTAATTCATATAATAGGTTAGGGATGGTTACTAGAGTATTTATACTTACTATTGTGTTTGTTAAAAAATTATAGATAAACATACACTTGGAACTCATCCCCAATAAACATGTATTTGTTCTATCCATTTATAAATATTTTTGTTGGTACATATAGGGTCTTGGTATCGTTTATCATCCGTAATAAGATAATAACTTATTTCACTTAGTTTTATTTTGATATAAGTTGTTTAGGTTCTTAGATCATTATTCTTAATATCAAGCATTAAACAAAAATGATTTAACCTAATTGAACAAAATTAATCTATGTGATGAAAATGTATGGACAAGAAGACCTAAATTTGTTTCATTAATTATTATTTGCAACATCAAATGTTTGTTTCACATATGTTATACAAGTTGTTGTTTTTTTGGAAGAAAGCAACTTCAAAGCATCCATCCTTCTTATTATATTATTTTCTTCTTTGCCCTAATAATGAGCTTAAAAAAGCTTTCATCCTAAAGTTGTAATTGGTGTCCTTGACGGCCCTGCCTTCCCGAATTTGTAATTGGTTCCCTTGGTGGTCCTTCCTTGGGTGGTCCTGAAGTTGTAATTGGTGCTCTTGGTGGCCCTGCTTTTGGTGGTCCTGAAGCTGTAACTGGTGGCTCTGGCTCTGAAGCTGTAACTGGTTGCTCTGGTTCTGCAGTTGTAACTGATAGCTCTGACTCTGAAGTTGTAATTGGTACCCTTGGCGGCCCTGCCTTTGGTGGCCCTGAAGTTGTAATTGGTGCCCTTGGTGGTCCTGCCTTTGGTGGCCCGAAAGTTGTAATTGGTGCCCTTGGCGACCCTGCCTTTGGTGGCCCGGAAGTTGTAATTGGTGCTCTTGGTGACCCTGCTTTTGGTGGTCCTAAAAGTATAATTGGTGGCTCTGGCTCTGAAGCTATAACTGGTGGCTTTAGCCCTGAAGTTGTAACTGGTGGCTCTGGCTCTGAAGCTGTAACTGTAAGAACAAATACAACCATTAGAGGAAAAATTGCTACAAACACTTTCTTCATTTTGTAAAGCTAACTTGTATCTCAATAAACTCTCTATGATACACTTGTATTTTGACGGGAATGAATAGAAGGTTGAAAGAGGTATCATCTATATAGTTACAAATGTGGGACATTGACCACCTTAATGATGTAAGGTGTGGTTATGAAAGATTGGCTTCTAATTATTAATTTTGCTTGGAGTGTGTTCCTTGGAACCACAAAAAATGGTAAAATATTAATTGTATATTGTTCATTTCCTAATATTGCTTTAATAACTTTAAATTGTGATGGCGTCAAAATTTATGTTTGTTTCATGCATTTAATTTATCACATTTTTTTACAAAATATATACTAAAATATAAAATGTTAAAAAAATATTATCAATATAAAATTTTAATTTATCCTTATGTAATGTTTTTTTTTTCTTCTCAAACTATACTAAAAATATTGGGGAAAAAGTTTCTTAATACAATATTTTTATATAGTTCTATTCGCATGAGTTTTTTTATTGTAAATTATAATAATTAAATGATGAATAAATTAAAAGAGCACATTGCTTTTAATATTTAATTTTTTTAGTTTTGTTAAAGATATCGATAATATATAAAATATATTGAAACATTATATGTGCTAAATTGCTAAAATACAAACTTTATTATCATATTAAAAGTCATTGAGCATGAGTTATTATAATTTTTTTGATATTTGAATTTGATTTATACATATAAAAAATTAAGAGTCATTGAGTATCTTAATTAAATAATAAATAAAAAGTGATAGTAACACATTTTCTAAGACATTTTATTATTATTTGACTAACATTTATTAATAATATATATAAAAGGTACTCTATTATTTTTTTAAAAATATATAGTACATTGCTAAACTTAAAAATATATAATATAATGTTCATGTAAATTTTAGAGTATATTGTCTTTTATACTTGTATTTTAGTTTATTTAAATATATTGGTAATATATAAACGGCACTCGTACATTTATTGACAAATTAAAAGTCATTAAATGTCTCAATTGAATGAATAGAAACTTCCTTTTAACTTTGGAGCATTGCAGTTTAATCAGCATTAAATTTTTTGCTCTTAAATTAATAGTCATTGAATACCTTTTTTACTTCCTTATATATACTAGTCCGTTTTTTTTAAAGAAAAAAAGTTATACATTGACATTATATAATTTTTTACACTTTCATCCAATCACAACCCATCATATATGATAATTTATCAATGATAAATTACGATTAAATGCAAAGTAAAATCCACACAAAATTATGATTTTCAATAAATTTTGGCTAGTAATATGAAGAATATTCAAAATAGTATATTTAAGAGTGTATTGTTAACATTTCTCATCAATATAAACTATTTTTTAACTTTAGAATATTTTAATTTTATAAACATAAGACTAAATTATAATTTTAATTCCTTTTTATTTATTCATCCACGATATTGATTT
>PYAF01003600.1:560516-574214 GCA_007407185.1 Glycine tomentella
AGACTAAATTATAATTTTAATTCCTTTTTATTTATTCATCCACGATATTGATTTTTTAAATTTTTATGTGATTTTAATCCTTACATCTTAGAAAATCTACAATTTTGTATATATTTATTTTTTATTTTATAATTAATTAAATTAATTCTTAATGATACCTTAAATAAACTTATTAAATAAAGGATTTAATTAGACCAAAATAAATAAAAAAGTATATGCGGAATTGTCGATTGAATCAAAATTGCATAGTTTATAAAATGTGAGAACTAAAACGGTAAAAAATTCAAAAAACTAAAATCATGAATAAAAAATTAAATTAAACCAAAAGTATAATTTAGTCTAACTATAAAATTATTTTGTATTTGTGTAAAAAAGTATTTTATTATTAAATTAAGGATTAATAAAGATTTTAATTGAATAGTTATAAACCATTATAGACTTATCGAACTAGTCCAATTTTAAATATGTCCTTAACTTCTTTTTTTTCCAATTGATTTGCTGAACTAGTATTTATTTTTAATTAGATTTTTGTTGAGACCTAATTAAAAACAAATAAAGTTTAGAGACACAATTAAAAAAATACTCTAATGGTCTAATCAATCATAAATGATCAAATAGTTCAGGACTTGCAAATTAATTTACTTTTAGATTATTCAATATCTCTTAATTTAAAAATAAAATACACTCTTTTATTATTTTTATAAATGTCTAAATTAAAAGTATGATTTTCAATATAAAATGTTTTCAATATTTATTATTCTTTACAACAATACCCTTCATTAAAGTTAGTTATAGAATAATGTGACAATATTGAGAGAGAAAAATATGTTTTTTGTTATCTTTTTTACTTTATTTTATAATTTGTAAAATAAATATTTATCTCTTTTAATTTCTTAACATATATTCTAAAAACACTGTTTAGTAATACCTGAATAGCCTATAACAATTTAATGTTTATTATGTTGCACTACTCCAAAGTCAAAAGTGGTTTTTATTCATTGAGATATTTAATGATCTTTAATTTGAGAATAAAATAATTGTTATATTTATGTCTCATAAATGAAAAAATATTAAAGTTTTTAAAAATATAAATCATCATCTGTTTTGCACCAAAATATGTGAGAAATTAAATGCGTAATAAATTCTAAAGCAAACAAAATTCAAAACCATTAAAAAATAAATACATGTTCAAGGATCTAACTAAAAAAAATTAAGAATCTAATTATAAATTCTGAAATAGTTTAAGGACCTGCAAATTAATATAATCTTCAATTTATTCAATGATTTTTTTTTTTCACACAATGACTCTTAATTTGAAAATAAAATAGTAAAATACTAGCAATGAATATATTCAATAATTCTTAATTTCAAAATAAAACAAGTTTGTGTTTATTGCTACGCAGGTTGCACTACTCAAAAGTCAAAAAGTAGTTCTATTGACTTAACTGAGATATTCAGTGAACTTTAATTTGAGAATAAAATAATTGTTATATTTAAGTTTCATAAATGAAAAATAAAATATATTTTTTTAAAGATAAATTATCATTTGTTTTGCACCAACGGCTGTGAAAAATTAAATTCCTAAAACAAACATAAATTCTAATGCTATCACAATTCAAAACCATTAAAGCAAAACACAGGAGTATGAACAAAATACAACCTATACTTTACCATTTTCTATGGTCTATCTAAACCACACTCCAAATATTAAAAAAAAAAAAAAGAAATCAAAATTCATAACCACTGCTCACATCATCAAGGTTGACAAATGTACCACATTTGTAATTATATAATGAACATCTCCCTCAACCATTTCATCCACCAACATCAAAACACAAGTGAATCCTAGAAAAGTTCATTGAAAAATAGAAACTATCTTCACAAAATGAAGAAAGTGTCTGTAGCATTCTTAACTCTGCAAGTTGTATTAGTCCTTACAATTATAGCTGCAGAGCCAGCAGGGAAGGGCTACAATTGTGAAAAGGCAAAAAGCTCAGTGACACCGTGCATAAAATTCCTCACTAGTAAAGTTGATACCCCTTCAGCTGCATGTTGCAATGGTGTCAAGGAAGTGAAATCATCAGCACCAACAAAAGATGAAAAAATTGCTGCATGTCAGTGCCTTGAAGAAGTAACAACTCACATTCCTAACTTAAAGGAAGACAGAGCCACTGCACTTCCTAAACAATGTGGTGTTGATGTGGGTTTTCCCATCACCAAGAACTTCAATTGTAGCAGGTAAAACTTTATTTTATTTTTTATTTTTTTACTTTTTTTGTTAAAAAATTAATCTATACATATTAATACCCATCATCATTATTTTACTTTCATTGATATTTTTTTACTTCAATTGTAGCATTGCTTGAGCAAATGGCAGAGGAGGAAATAGTACATTAAAAAGGAGGGATGCTTGCAAGTAGTTTTCTTGTAAAAAATAAAATAGTATGTTGAATTTATGTGGAACAAGCATTTAATGATTAATGACTATTTCCATTTGTTCTTATCCACATCTTCGTCATAGAGATTAATTGTGTTTAATTAAAATGAATAAGTTGTATTCAATGCTTGAGATTAAGGATTCACCAGCCTAAATAAATTAGTTAAAAATGAAATCATGCAAAAATAAGTTATCATCTCATGATACGTATGTTGGGATTGTACTAGTACGCAATAAAATATTAAAATCTTAAAAACTCTCCTTTTCTTCTGGCAACCTAACTAAAAAAATAATCTAGCGAAGTTAATTTCAACAATGATAGCCATAAAAAAAATGGAAAAGTAAAATAAGAAGACATCAAAATTTAATGTGGAAAATTTTCCTCGATGTGAGAGAATAAAAATTACATGATCTAATCTAAAATATTTTTCACAATATAAAATAAACTTAATCCCACATTTGATACTTAACAACACTTTTGATTCCTTAATTTTCGGAAATGTGCAATTTTGATATCTAACTTTTAACTGTGCAATTTGGGCCTCGGTTTTTTCAAGTACCAATTAAGTCCCCTCCATCAATGTGTTGCCCATTTTTATTTAATTTTAGTTTTATTGACGTGATTTGTTTAAACGGTGTTATCAAAGAATGAATGAGACTTAAAATAAATTTTGGGAATGAGACCTTTTATTACTTTAAATTAGATTATATATTAGATATTTTTGTTAACATATGACCTTTTTATTTTATCATAAAAACTAATAGCGAAAAAAAGTCTATAAAAGTTTGATGCATTGCATTTTAATTAAACTAGTGTAATAACTTGTGTCATACACAAATATTAAATTTATGATTTATAATTTTTTATATTATATGGTTTTTAATATACATATCTATTATTTTTTAATTTATAAAAAATGTAAACATGTAGCCAAAGTATGTGTGTGAATATTAATGTAAGATACTGTTGAGCAACCAATTTCTTGCTTAAAAAAGGGATAACTTAGTAATTAACTAGTCAGTGGAACTAAAAAAAGTAAATAACATTAATTTAGTTCAAATTTATGTTTGCATATTTTATCTTTTATAGATCTTTTGTTTTTATTTTGTGCTCTTAGCTTTATCATTTTTTTGTCAGCTAAAAAGGATGTATATATACGTGTGTGTGTGTGTAAAGGGTTATCATAATGTCATTCGTTGGTTTTGTCTGAAAATGTGTGTTAGAAAGGATTTATTTTGAAAAATATATAGGTGGAGGTGAGTTCTAATCGAAGGCAAGAAAAACCTACGGGGTGAAAACTTAAACTTGCAACGTTGGACCTTATTTTATTACTCCCAATAAACTCATTAAGATTAGTGTATTAGAAATAAAAAAGTCTGTTATAAATATATTTTTTTATCTATTATTTTTTATTTTAATATTTGCTTGTTTTTAAAAGTAGGTGTTGACAATCACCAAACACTGAATTACTCTCAATAAACACTTAATTATCGAATTAGAGTCTTAAAATGCAACAACTATGTTAAACATCTATAGGGAGATTTTATTGTTGTCTATAATGATTATGCGAATACGATTGTTTCCCATTGGAACATACCAAACTTGGCAAGTCTTTGGATTCGAGACCAAAACCATAGTATCCAATGAGTATCTATCTACGAAAAAGCGTAGAAACGTTCCGTATTTTTCTTCGTCGTTATCGTTTCGTATAATAGCACAACACATACCATGCCATGGATCAATTATTACCAGTCACTGTGCATTATTGTTGTTGAGTAACATAGCCATTAGCCATATCTCTCTCCCTCTCTCTCTCCCATCACATTCTCCGCTTCTTCCACTGAAATCCCACATGAATGTCATTCTCACTTCACTCGCCTCTCTCCCCCAATCCCTCTAATTCCACTGTTCAGCTCCGCTACAGTGAGATCTGGGAAGCTAGGGTTTGAACTTCAGGCTCCCAATTAGGGTTGGATTCGAGCGTGTTATGAGAACCAGGAGATTAAGGGTGTTGCATTGGAAGTGGCTTTGGATGATGGTTTTCTGTGGGTAGCTTCAATTTTCGGGGGTGGGGTGGGGGGTGGGGTGGGTTATGAAATAGGATCATTTCTGATTCAAAGGGGCATGCAAAATTTGCGACCTTTATAACAATAATAATACTTTTATTCGACTTGGGGTGCTTCAGTTTTTACTAGTTTGGACGTCACCTATTGTTATAGCTCCAAGCATGAAGCTCTCTTCTTCTGGATTTAACCCACCTGCTGAAGAAGAAGGTAGCAGTGGAAGTAGCTTCTTTGATCCTTTCATTTTGTGCAAATTGCTTTGTATTTTGCTGCTTGCCCTGCTCCCACTTTTTGAAAGTTTCTTATCTCTTGTCTTTTCCTTGGTTTGTTGGTGTAGTTGTGTTTTTTGTGTTGGTAGTTCTTTTTGTCTTTGCATGGGTTTGGAGGTAGGGGTTAAGGATACTCTAGTAGTACTTTAACTTGTAGGGGTTGGTTTGGCATTATTATATGGCATGGAGTGAGGTTGAACAAGTTGCCATAGTTTGTTTTTGTTTGTTATTAATATGTATTTATGTCAGGGTCAACTTCTTAGTGTCATGTGGATTTGATTTGTGTTTGATTTGTTTCAACTTCTTATGTGACAAGGTTGTATTGTGTGTTACTATTTGTGTGGTTATTCTGTTTGCCTGTTTGTTTGTGTGATTGGAGTTCGGATTGTGGTATGTTTTTTTTTTTTTTTTTTTTTTTTTTTTTTTTTTTTTTTTTTTTTTTTTTTTTTTTTTTTTTTTTTTTTTTTTTTTTTTTTTTTTTTTTTTTTTGGTAAAATATGCAGTGGATTTAATGAGTTTATTACTGATATGCCACTTGTAGACTGGGCTAAGGCGTGGTGCCCTTTTGACTTGTGTGAAATGATTTACTTCATGTTTATTCATATTAGCCTGTGATTGTGTAGGGGAGAAAAAATGTTTGAATTCTGAACTTTGGCATGCTTGTGCTGGCCCTCTGGTTTCTCTGCCTCTGGTTGGAAGTCGTGTAGTTTACTTTCCCCAAGGTCATAGTGAGCAGGTAAGTAATGCTTCTTGTATCCTATAAGTTGGATTTATTGCACTATGCTTGAATTTTTCGCATTTCATGGATATTTGGTGAAGTTGCTATGCTCATGAAAAGTACATAAAGTAGTATAGAAAATTAGAAGCTCATTTAGTATATCTATATGATCACGGTGAGCAGGACAGTTGTAATATTTTGATCTGTCTGCCGAAGTTAGTGGAGTAGACTTCAACTTATTGTTTCTTGTATGTGTATGGTGAAATCAGTCATGCTTGGGCTAGTGCAAGCTCATAGTTTTAAGATAAGATTGATTTGGTATTTGAACTGATAGGACTGGGATTTACAATTGTCTGCAGTACTGTGAAAGTATGGAGATGTAAGCTGTAAGTTACATGTTAGCAGACTTCATGGATTAGTGTTTAAGTTGTTGTGCCTGGAGGGAGGGAGGATGGGCTAATTAAGTGAAGAGAAAATAAAATATGCTCCAATAAACGTTTGATTTAGGCTTTCTGTTGTTGTTGCTAACATTCTAGCTCATAAGTGAAGTCCCTAGTAACAGATATGACATTGCTTCATTATTGAAATGAGCAGCATTTTGTTAAATTTTAAATAGAAATTGTGGCATTAAGGTTTCAGTTCTAGAATAGTCTGAGCTTTGATCAGTCTGATTATCACGGTATAAATCTTATCTATAATTACAATGCTAAAAATGAGTGACTGACAGATAGAGAACTCTTTATTGCATCATTATCGTTACTTTCAGTTTCAATTTTTTTCCCCGGGGCAGGGAAGGGGGTTCAAGCCAAATGGTTGTCTTTTCTAATCTATTGTTGTTGCATTTGAAATTTGCAAATAACTGATTGCTTTTTTTATATTTCATTTATATTTGGTTCTTCAGTTATTTGATAGATGTTGATGTTTATGTTACAGGTTGCTGCATCAACCAACAGGGAAGTAGATGCACATATTCCTAATTACCCTAACTTGCCACCACAACTTATCTGTCAGCTTCACAATGTGACAATGCATGTAAGAATAAAATTAATAGTTCAGAATTTCAGAAAACATTTTTATGGGCTTGCTCTCTGAACCTTTTAAGCATGCACCTTGCAGGCAGATGCTGAAACAGATGAAGTATATGCTCAAATGACTCTGCAACCTCTAAGTCCAGTACTTTTCTCTTATTTGCTACCTTTTTCTATTTTTTATTTTTTATTTTTTTTATAGCATGTCTTGACATTATTTATTTTGTAGCAAGAGCAAAAGGAGGTGTATCTGCTGCCTGCAGAGTTGGGTACTCCCAGCAAGCAACCAACCAACTACTTCTGCAAAACATTAACTGCAAGTGATACCAGCACTCATGGAGGATTTTCTGTTCCTCGAAGAGCAGCTGAAAAAGTCTTCCCTCCTCTTGTAAGTCATTTATCTGTTATATTTGGTTCACAGTAATTAGTTTGTCAGCTCTTGATCTGACTATTGTGTTTCTTTAATTTGTTTCTCAGGATTACTCACAGCAGCCTCCTGCTCAAGAACTAATTGCCAGAGATCTTCATGATAATGAATGGAAATTCAGGCATATATTTCGTGGTTAGTTTTTTTTTAAAAAATTTTTGGTATAAAATTATTTGTGGTCCTTGCATCTGCTTCTTTATGTCCAGTTTATGCTGTTGCACTCAATTTCTTGTAAAGAAAAGCACATCTGATGATATTCTATAAACTTAAATCTGGGATCTTCCTTTTTATCATTCAAAACATTAAAATTGGAGTAGCATTTGAGGCAGGACATAGTTTTCTAAGGAGTAATTTAATTGCGTATGATATGACTATAGTAGATGTACTATTTGACTTCTGTCTTATTGCAGACTCATTTCATCCTTATTTGATTTGCTGCTTGGCTTACTTTGTTTGGCCATTTTCTTTTCTTGTGTTAAACTTTAGTCAACCTTGGTCATTTTCTTTACTCATACTACATTTAAAATAGCATTACTGTTGTAATTTTTAGTTTTTAGTCAACCTTGGCCAATCTAATTTTTGTTTTGCATGAACAGTATGAGAGCTGTGTTAAGGATCATTATATTGTTGAGTGTATAGTCCTTAATCATATACATCTTATGTTTGGCTCTTCCTTTCCTCCTGAAGATCCTTTTCCATATCAAATTTGATAAATTGTCTATAGTGAAACCAAGGAATGATTAGCAAGCAACAGTCGTGATATGTGGTGTCATGAAAAAGCTGCTTAAATTGTTACTTAAATGTTTTCACTTCTAACTGCTTTATATTTTCACTTCTAAGTTCTAACTGCTTCATATTTTCACTTTCAGGTCAGCCCAAAAGGCATCTTCTTACTACAGGGTGGAGTGTCTTTGTCAGTGCGAAGAGGCTTGTTGCTGGTGATTCAGTCCTTTTCATCTGGTACATGTAATTTTTGATATTTCCATTAAATTAACCTATTGGAGATTCAACTCCTTTTCCCTCCCTCTATCTTTGAACTCAGTTTTAGTTATAGATATATTTATTATGGATATATTTAAGCAGAAAGAAAATTACCAGAGGGCTTTATACTAGAAGTCATGTTATATTTATATTAGTTCACATTATTTCAAAATAATGTATCTGTGGGAGCTTTTTGACCAGATAAATATGTTTTAGCTTGTTACCCTGCCCGTATGGAAATATCGTCAGTAATTGCATCTATATAGGCCACGGGTGCATGATTGAAATCTATTCAAAGGAACTATAAGGTATTATTGTAATTCTTCTTGTTCTTTTTATTAGGAATGAAAAAAACCAGTTACTCTTGGGCATACGGCGGGCGAATCGTCCGCAGACTATCATGCCATCATCGGTTCTGTCAAGTGATAGCATGCACATTGGTCTTCTTGCTGCTGCAGCTCATGCAGCTGCCACAAACAGCCGCTTTACTATATTCTATAATCCTAGGTGTGTAACTTTAATGCTAATGATGAGAATTATCACCCTACAAATCACACTGAACATGCTTCCCCCCCTCTCTCTAATTTTATAGGGCAAGCCCATCTGAATTTGTCATTCCTTTGGCCAAGTACGTTAAAGCTGTGTATCATACACGAGTTTCTGTTGGCATGCGATTTAGGATGCTCTTTGAGACAGAAGAATCAAGTGTTCGTCGGTAGGTATTTATTGTCTTAAATTTTCCTTTCTCTTGTTACTATTTTGGGCCCTGCTCGAAGAAGAAACTCAAGGAGGACAAAAAATTGTTCTCCCATGTGAATCTTAGTGTTTACTTTATACTTTTGTCTGATGACTTAGAGAGACAGTTGATTTGGTTAAATTACTTCTTAGGTCCCCATACTTTTTGAAAAAATTCAAAATGGTCTTTGATGGTTTGAAATTTTAAAGTTTCCTTTTTGTAAATAGCCCCCTATGACCCTCTAATGGTAGGGTGGATTCGAGGACTCTTAATTTTTTTTTGGAAACTATAGGAATCCAACCCATTTGCTAATTCAAACTATAGGGATAACTGAGTTCTCTCTCAAAAAAAAGTATAAGAGACCTATGAAGTAATTTAACTTTTTTTTTGGTTACAAATTTAACCTTTAATTTTACTTTCCAAATTTATTTATGTTCCTCTTTTAATGTGGTTTATCAATGAATGTGTGGTGATAACCACATAGTACTTTGGGTTGGGTGTGCAGTGTTCTGTGTCGTATCAATAAAGAAACAAATATGCTGCTATTCACAGAACACTGCTATTCCCAATCAGCAATGCGGGTAACTGCACATGATTCCATCCCAACTTTAACAGTGAAAGTATTAGTTGGACCCCTTTAAATCTTTATCTGTGTGTGACTGTGAATTCAACAGTTATGTCAGTAACAAGTCGATCTTGTTTCCCTTTAGCTTTCCTCAATTTTGGTTCCTGCCATTTTATGTTACTGATTTGTTGGTTTCTAACCATTATTATTGTATTAATAATTTTCTGTATGCCATTTAATGCCACTCTCTGCTGTGCACTCCTTTTCATGACTGTTGATGCATTACTTATGTGCTTCCAAAAGATAAAAAGCCAAAATTTTTGTGACTGATTAGCCATGACAATATATGCTTGTATCCTTCCAAAAGATAAAAGCTTTGGATGTTTAGCCACGACAATATTTGCTTGTCCTTTAGAACAGTGGTCTGTTCTAAGTTTTTTTTTTTTTTTCCCTTTTTCTTCCTTTTTTTTTTTTTTTTTTTTTAAACATTGGAACCTATACTCACTGTAACATGTTCTTGTCCAGATACATGGGTACCATAACTGGTATTAGTGATTTAGATCCAGTCCGCTGGCCAAATTCACATTGGCGTTCTGTGAAGGTTTGTTATGACTGTTTGATTCATATAGCAACTATATGGCATTGTCATGATAGAATTTAGCAATATTATAGAAATATCAGAGATTGTGTTTACAGATAAATGAGATGATGTATAATTTGGTTTTTTAACTTTTGTCTATGGGTGTAGGTTGGCTGGGATGAGTCCACTGCAGGGGAGAGGCAGCCAAGAGTTTCCTTGTGGGAGATTGAACCTTTGACAACATTCCCAATGTATCCATCTCCATTCCCCTTAAGGTTGAGGCGCCCTTGGCCATCGGGCTTACCTTCTTTATATGGTATGGGTGGTTTTGTTAAGTGTCATGGCATTCTATGGGATCTGTGACAATATGCTTGTTTTATTTTTTGTCGTGAAGTACATGACATCTTCACCTTGATATATTTCTTCCTTCCTTTTGTGTAAGTCAGGTCTCAAGGATGGAGACATGGGCATTGGTTCTCCATTCATGTGGCTCCAAGGTGGGTTTGGGGATCAAGGAATGCAATCTTTAAACTTCCAGGGGCTTGGTGTTACACCATGGATGCAACCTAGACTTGATGCTTCTATACCAGGTCTCCAACCAGAGTTATACCAAGCAATGACTTCAAATGTTCCCAGTGCTCATGCTTCTGAGGTACAGAGGCAAGTATTACCACAGGCTCAGCCTCAAAACACCCTTCTACACAATTTTCAAGAAAACCAGGTGCCTGCTCAGTCACAACTTCTGCAACAACAGTTGCATCGTTACCACCCTTATAGTGATCAGCGGCAACAGCAGCAGCAACTTAAAAACTTGCCTGTTCAGCAGTTACCAAATGTCATCTCTCCTTTGTCCAATTTTGCATCAGGTACCCAGTCTCAATCTCCTCCCATGCAAGCCCTAGCTTCACATTGCCAGCAGCAGAGCTTTCCTGAACCTATGAGGAATCATATTTCTGGTTCTGATGTTTCCCCTATCCAGAGTCTACTAGGGTCATTCTCCCAGGATGGAACATCCCAGTTACTTAACTTGAGTGGATCCAATTCCGTTATGTCTTCTGCAGCCATGCTACCCAAGCAAATAACCGCTGAACCTCCTCAGCTTCCATCTGCTGCTTCTCAGTGCGTATTGCCTCAGGTGGAAAACTTGGGAACATCACAATCAAATGTGTCTGAACTTGCTGCTTTGCCTCCATTTCCTGGAAGAGAACATTCTGCATACCATGCTGCTGCTGATCCTCAGAGCAATCTTTTATTTGGGATTAACATTGACCCCTCTTCTCTTATGCTGCAAAATGGCATGTCAAACCTGAGAAATATAGGCAATGTGAACGATTCATTATCGTTGCCATTTTCTGCTTCAAATTGTGGTGGTGCTTCAGTCACTGATTTCCCCTTAAGTTCAAACATGACAACTTCGAGTTGTGTGGATGAATCAGGTTTCTTGCAGTCTTCTGAAAATGTAGACCAAGCAAATACACCAACTGGAACCTTTGTTAAGGTAATAGCTAATGCCTTTTGTTTATAGGTAGTATGCCTTTATTTATATATTTTATGCAGAGCCACTTTTGAATATCATTTACCAAAATTACGCAACAGTTTATTAGTTAAAGAATAGGTTCAAGGTACAAGTTAAATATATTTATATAATATATTTATCTTCAATGTTGAATTGATTCTATTGTACGGGGATATTTGGGACCCTATTTTTATATAAACAGCATATTGCAGCTACTTTTTATTTTTGTTTCCTCTTTTTTGTAGGACTACTATTTTCTCCAATTAGTAAGTGGATGTTGTCTACTGTCTAGGACTATTACTATTACTCTAATTTTATATGGTGATGGATGTGGTGTAATTTTGACAGGTTCACAAGTCAGGGTCCTTTGGCAGGTCACTGGACATTTCCAAGTTCAGCAGCTATGATGAGCTCATTAGTGAGCTTGCTCGCATGTTCAGCCTTGAAGGCCAACTAGAAGACCCTAAGACTCAGAGATCAGGCTGGCAGCTTGTATTTGTTGACCGGGAGAATGATGTTCTTCTTCTTGGTGATGATCCTTGGCAGTAAGTTGTCATATGCCAGCTGTTATTTATGTTCCAAGTTATAATATATTATCTTGGGATTTGCTACATCCTTCATTGTTGCTAATGTCATTGATGCTATAGGAATAGTCAGTAATGTTTCTTACATATTTGATAATTTGAACATGCCGACAGTTAACAATTTTTTTATTTTATGGGTCTGAATAATTATTTGTACCATTTTTCTTGTTCCTTCTATTAAGTTTTTGCTCACTAACTTTGAGTATAGGTTCATTGCTTTGAGATTACTGAAATCATAGTCCATGCAGAAGAGTATTTAATTACTTGCGCATGTCATCCCAAGTAGTAAAAGGCTAGAAGAACGATGCTTGACTAAAAAATGAATATATAGCCAAGAAGCACATCATTTTAGACTTTCCTGATTCTGCACAGAAATATTTACATTTGATAATTTTGCAGGGAGTTTGTGAACAATGTGTGGTACATAAAAATACTATCTCCACTAGAAGTACAACAAATGGGCAAAGGTCTTAGTCCTTCTACTTCTGCCCCAGGTAACAAACTTTCTACTCCTGCCAACTCTTGTGATAATTATGTGAGTCAACAAGAGTTGAGAAGTTCGAGAAATGGCATGGCATCAATGGGATCTTTTCACTACTAGGACACTCTCCCATGTAAGGAATATTAGTTGAAAAATTATGGTGGCAGAATTTTATGTTACAAGTTTTCTTATGTATGGATTGGCCCAGCATTCTTATACACATTAATGGTTGACATGTAGTGATTTTGCAAGGTCTAAATAGATCAACAGCAAATGACTGTAAATTATAATAGGTGACCTTGTTTCTGTAATGGTTAGTTGCTTATAGCAGTTATTAATTATTACTGTATCTCTTATTTAGTTTGCAATAGAAAATTTGGGAGCTTCGTTGTTGTTCCATTTTCTTTTATACGCACGCACCAATTTTCCACCATATTTGACAAACGGTCCCTACTGACAACTTTTCGTGAAATTGAGTTTCAAAATCGGCAAATAAAATGTTTCTGATGAAAAATAATTTCATTTAAGCAATATATATTGTAATAAAGAATATTTCAAATGGTTTTTTTTTTAGTTGTCAAATATAAAGTTTCTGCAGTTCAAGGCTTCAAGCATAGGTTAATACTTTAAAAAGGTTAATTTAACTTGCGTACAGTTTTTCGTTTAAAAAAACAAAAAAACTTGTGAAAATACTAGTATGAAAGAAGTTTTTTTCCCCCTCTTTTATAGGTGCTTAAAAAGTTTTTTCAATTTTCTTTCAGTCGAAAAAAAGGTTTATTCAAATAGTGCTAAATTATTTTTACAACCTCTATTCATTCATTTTTTCTTTTGAAGTCAAATATTTGATTCGCTAAACTGAACAAAATAATTATAAATGTTCCATGTTAAAAATGGAACATTTGTAGTTTTTTTTTATTCCATGATTTATAATTCTAATTATTTTTTTTCAAATTTATTTGTTAATTTTAGTTTTAAAATTAATTTTATTTAACAATTAGCCCAACTTATTTCTTCCTCAACCATCTCAAATCATCTTTAATCTATGAAATTGATTTTGTTAACCACTTTCAAGTCATTCCCTCTTTATCTGTATACAAATATATTTGATTTTTTTAACTACTTTTTTATCTTTATTTTTAAATTGAGTTTAATAGTTTTTTTTCTTTAAAATATCAAATAGTTACAAATAATTTTATATTAAAATATTAAATATTTATCTAAATTTAAAATACAATTTATTTATTTCAGATGATGTTAAAATATAATTCATATATTTAAAACTATTTATTCATTGCATAAAAAAAAAAAAAAA
>PYAF01003600.1:574314-607659 GCA_007407185.1 Glycine tomentella
GGAACCTAACACACATCGCCTCCCTCCTCTCATCGTAACAAACAAACGCGGTTGGACTTTGGACATGTGTGTTTCAATTTTCATTGACAACAAGGAGGGTGCACTGTAGCATCTGTTTCTTCGTTTATTGCGACCCACGTCGCGGTGGCTCCATTGGGGTTAGTTTCTCTCACCTTCATGTTGAAAACATTAAAATCCTCAATCCATGTCAATAGAACCAAGCTAGTTTGCTTCAAAATCCCTTCTTTCCCACTTTCCACCACTGCCACTGGTACCAATTTCAATGATAACAATGAACCTGAGAGTAGTAGTGACACAGAGACAGAGTGGGAGAGATTGCTCAAACCCTTTGACCTCAAACAGCTTAGACGATCACTCACCCCAATTAGCCCATTCCAGCTTTGTAAATTGTTGGAGCTCCCTCTTGACATTCACACTTCCATGGAACTGTTTCAAAGGGCTGGTGCCCAAAAGGGGTATTGTCACACCTTTGATGCATACTATCTCTTAATTGATAAGCTCGGGGCTGTTGGGGACTTCAAAATTATAGAAAAGTTGTTGAAGCAAATGAAAGATGAAGGAGTTGTTTTTAAAGAATCACTCTTTATATTGATTATGAAGTATTATGGGAAGGCTGGATTGCCTGGCCAAGCAACTAGGCTTTTGTTGGACATGTGGGGTGTTTATTCCTGTGATCCCACATTTAAGTCCTACAATGTTGTGTTGGATATTCTAGTTGACGGAGATTGCCCCAGGGTGGCACCTAATGTTTTCTATGACATGTTGAGTAGAGGTGTTTCTCCAACTGTGTACACGTTTGGGGTGGTCATGAAAGCCTTGTGTATGGTTAATGAGGTTGATTCGGCTTGCTCACTTCTCAAGGACATGGTGAAGCACGGGTGTGTTCCGAATTCGGTCATTTACCAGAACCTGATCCATGCTCTTTGTGAAAACAACAGAGTGAGTGAAGCGATTCGGCTTTTGGAGGACATGTTTCTGATGTGCTGTGAGCCTGATGTTCAGACCTTCAATGATGTCATCCATGGCCTCTGCAGGGCTGGTCGGATTCACGAGGCAGCAAAGTTGCTTGATCGAATGCTACTTCGAGGTTTCAGCACTGATGCTTTAACGTATGGATATTTAATGCATGGGTTGTGCAGAATGGGGCAAGTTGATGAAGCAAGGGCGTTGCTGAACAAAATTCCCAACCCCAATACTGTGCTCTATAATACATTAATTAGTGGTTATGTTGCTAGTAGAAGGTTTGAAGAAGCCAAGGATCTTCTGTACAATAACATGGTAATTGCAGGTTACGAGCCTGATGCCTACACGTTTAACATTATGATGGATGGACTAGTCAAGAAAGGGCATTTGGTCTCTGCTCTTGAATTCTACTATGATATGGTAGCAAAAGGCTTTGAGCCAAATGTGATCACATACACAATATTGATAAATGGTTTCTGCAAGCAAGGACGATTAGAGGAAGCTGCTGATATTGTGAATAGCATGTCAGCAAAGGGTCTGAGTCTGAATACAGTAGGGTACAATTGCTTGATTTGTGCACTGTGCAAGGACGGGAAGATTGAAGAAGCTTTACAGATGTTTGGTGAAATGTCAAGCAAAGGATGTAAACCTGACATTTATACATTTAATTCTTTAATAAATGGACTTTGCAAGAATGATAAGATGGAAGAGGCCTTGAGTTTATATCATGACATGTTCTTGGAGGGTGTTATTGCCAACACTGTAACATATAACACGTTGGTTCATGCATTTCTTATGAGAGATTCAGTTCAACAAGCATTTAAGCTTGTTGATGAAATGATATTTAGAGGGTGTCCGCTTGACAATATTACATATAATGGCCTTATCAAAGCTCTCTGTAAAACTGGGGCAGTTGAAAAAGGATTGGGATTGTTTGAAGAAATGCTTGGGAAAGGGGTTTTTCCTACTATTGTCTCTTGCAATATACTGATCAGTGGCTTGTGTAGAATTGGGAAAGTAAATGACGCTCTAAAATTTCTTCGCGATATGATTCATCGTGGTTTGACTCCAGATATAGTCACTTATAACAGCCTGATCAATGGTCTTTGCAAGATGGGTCATGTTCAAGAGGCAGCAAACCTTTTTAACAGGTTACAGAGTGAAGGAATTCGTCCTGATGCTATTTCATATAACACACTGATCAGTAGGCACTGTCATGAGGGTATGTTTAATGATGCGTGCCTGCTTTTATATAAAGGCATAGATAATGGGTTCATTCCTAATGAAGTCACTTGGTTGATATTGATAAATTATCTTGTGAAAAAAATACCACGTGGAGCAAGAATTTCTAAGGATTTTATGTTGGAATTTGGAGTTTCTTTTCCTTGAAGCCAACTTATTCTTTCCAGTCTTGATCTTATTTGATTTGTCTGTTGGCATTCTGATTATGAGCTAATGTTAGCTAAGAATTTTGGTCCATTTGCTATGCTCACGGGAAATTGGGACTCCAACATTGTAAATTGTTTTTAAGATTTGTGGATTGTTATTGCTGGTTGGACTTTGGAGTTTACACAAGTGCAGAATGGGGAAAGACTATTTTGAGTTATATCATCAAACTGGTCAAAGTTTTCTGTAGCTGAAGCATAAATATGTATATATCCGTAGAGAGAAAGATAGGTGTGGCTGGTTCCACTGCTCGTTAAGAGGTAACCAACTATTGCCTTGCCATGTCGAACTGTCTCCCCTCAGATTGATTGATATGATTTTTTTTTTTTTTAAAAACTATGACATGTTTGTTGTTTGTCCTTTGATTATTCTGATTCAATTTATTTATCTCCTTCTCTGGTTACTTGGTTGGATTGATATGATTGTGAAACTGAGCTTTTAGACATAATGGTGGCTTTGGTTTTAGTTTTTTTTTTTTTTTTTTTTTTTTTTTTTTTTTTTTTTTTTTTTTTTTTTTTTTTTTTTTTTTTTTTTTTTTTTTTTTTTTTTTTTTTTTTTTTTTTTTTTTTTTTTTTTTTTTTTTTTTTTTTTTTTTTTTTTTTTTTGTTGTAGGAACAATTCCTGGTTGGGGTGAATAAGAAATCACAGGGTTGGTGATTGGTTGTTCCCCTGAAATGGCTTGAATTATAACGGCCAAGGGAACTGGTGTGATAGAAGGAACTGTCAGATGAACTGGTGGGGGAAATTGACAGAATTGGCGGAAGGAACTGTGATAATGGTTGGTGTATCTGGAGCCTGGAGGTTTCATGACTGGTGTAGGTGGGCTTGAATTTGCAAGGAAAACTGTGGTAGGTGAGTTGTTTGGAGATCTTGCTTTGAGTAAAGCAGAGTCAAAGACAGCATTCCACAATGCAGAACATGGACTTCGTTGTAATATACCACACCACTATATCAATAATTAGTTTGATTTTACTCCGATATAAAGGTTAGCACCATGACATAAAAGAAAGAGAAGGGTTGCTGTGAACTCAGTGATTTGTGAGCTCTTCTGTGTCTCCTTATCTCTTCTGTCTGTCAGTATCTCTTTAAAAAAAAAAACTCGTTGCTTTTATCTTTACACACAAGTATGTCATGTTTAACAAAGAAATTTTACCCTTACTCAGAGTCAGTTATGATTTGTTTAGTCGTTAATGATGATATGGCATTAATTTAATTGTTATTTTATTACATTTTGTGGCGCCTAATTTTATAGCGGTTAAAAATCATAAAAAAATTCTTGATAAAGCTTTTAAACAAGTATCAAACAGATTCAATAAAGAAATTGCTTCCTCCTGGTTTTCACAATCAGAAATCACAAAGATCCAACATAATCCCCAAATCAACAACCCTTTCTCCTTTTTTCTTTGCCACTCCCAATTTCTCAATGTCTACACTGAGAATGAACTCAAGTTGCAGCTCCTCCTTAATTCTATTTTTTTCCAAAATATTTTATGGTTTAGGTTATGGCAAAATGATAATATATATGTACTACACAAACAACAAAATCTTTTGATTTATTTTTTCTTTGACCTTCAGAAGAGTTATTCTAAATAAGCGATGGTAGTGTCCTCGTGAAGTTCAGGGAAGGGAAAGAATGTGGTTGAAGAAGACAAAAAGCAGAAAAAGAAATTAGAACTAAGGAGGAGTTGCAAATTGAGCTCTGCTCAATGTAAGCATTGTGAAATTGGGAGTGACAGAGAACAAAAGGTTGTTGATTTGTGGAATTTTTATTTATTTATTTGGGGATTGTGTATGGTCTTCGTGTTTTTATTGGAAAAAAATGTGATAAAGGGAAAAGATCACTAAAAGTGTCTAATCAAAAGCTTTTAAGCGAAAATCAGTCACTAATTTACTCAGTCTAGTCAAAAGTTTTTAAGCGAAAATCAGTCACTAATTTACTCAATAAATACTTTGTAATATGGTGATCCAAAAGAATCATTCATAAACCACCTAACATATGGATCATTTGATATATAATTGTTCTATCTTAATTATGATCTTGAGTTTGAGTTTGTCTTAAATACTTGAAGAAAAAAATTGTCACTTATAGTTATCCTATATCCTCCTTGGATAATATCATTTCAGTTAAAAGATACATGTTGTCTTTTTAGCAAAACAAAAAAAAAAAATAAACATATTTATAAAATTTGATTTGACATGCAAAACATTCAATAAAACTAACAATCTTACAATACATAAAAATTATAATTAAATGGTAGTGTAAAAAAGAATCAAATAAGGTCAGCCTCAGATGAAGGGTTTGGGTAATATATATAAGTACTCATCTTTGATTCACATTTCTCCCATTATAAAAAAAGTCCATATTAAAAAAATTGAATTATAATTCAATTTTGTTGATAAATGCATTAAATATGTTTCTTTGAATTAAAATGGTAAAATTGTTAGCTATGAATACACCATTCAATATTTTGATTCACTCGACTATATTAATAAAATACAATAACTATCAAATTTTTAGTCAAATCAAACAAATTTTTTTTTATCAATGCACATATATTTTTTCCTCGTTTTTTCAAATGTATATTAATTGTTATAACTTTTTCAAATCCTAATTAATATAATCAATACAAATATGAAATAATCAATTTAATATGATTTTTTATTTATGCACAACAATTTAATTAAAAAAATGTTAGGGGATATATCTAATATGTTAATTATTGAATGTTATGATAAATTTATATTAAAAAATTTCAATTGTACTTTTTTTTACCGAAAAAGAGGCTTATGGCATTCCACTTATAATAATAAAATCAATATAAGATGGTAAATACTCAAAATTTTGGGGATTGCATGAAACTTAGACACCCTTACAAAAGCGAATTGGTTGACTTGTCTCTTGATAAAATAAACCATGACGTTTTGACATATACTAAGTAAGTTTATACAAATTGTCACAACAGAACCAAATTTAAGTTTGTTATGAGATAGAGCATCAACTAATTGTTTGTAATCTAATTCAATAATCACATTTTGTGACTTCATAAAATCAATCCACTTAAGAATAAGGAGAAGTGCAGTAGCCTTCGTCTCATCAATGAAATCACTAACAAGAAAGTGTTCCAAACCTTCAACGGAATTTGAAATTAAAAAAAATGGTCCATATCTCTCAATCCATGATTATTCCAAACATTTATTTTATCAACATTTTCAAATCGTCATCTAAAATCTCCATTTACCACAACCTGTGAAGCATGATGCTACACTAAATTAAACTTTATAAATTTGATTTGACTTACAATATATTTAATCCACTCAAATTAATGAATATTTTTCTATTTTTTTTATTTCTTTTAATTTAATATAGTATTTTGACTGTTATTGTTATATTAACTCTTACAAAGCTTAATTAATATAATCAATACAAATATCGAACGGTCAAATATAATATCATCATCATAAATTATAGCGATTTTATTTACTCAGTCACAACAATTTAATTAAATAAATCCTAAAAGACTTATCTAGCATGTTAATTAACTAATATTATGATTAAAAACACACTAAATATTTTTGGGATAAAGGATCAAACTAAAAAAATAAAGGACTAAATATGTTATTTTTTTAAAAAAATTGTAACCCAAAAATCACACTATGGTGAGGGAATTCAACCCTTCGTTTCGAATTCAACACTGAAGTGGCGCTGCCTTCTGTTCTGTTGCTATGGGGTTTAGGGTTTACTCCGTTACGGTCGTCACTGACAATTCTTCCATCTCGTGAAGCGAATCTGTTACTCATTCACTGCATTGCGAATAACATGGCATTGTCAACGAATCGAGATCAGACTCCCAAATCTGACTCCACAAACCCCTGCTGTGAACTCGTAAAAAACCTCTCTCTCTTTCACTCACTTCCATTTTCTTTTTCCACTTCACTTTTTGATTTTAATCATTAATGTGTTCTCTTTCTCTTATTTCTCATACGCAGTGGAAGAAGAAATACTTGAAGACCCAAGAATCGCGGAATGCTCTGCGACAAGCCGTCAAGGTTCTTGAACAAAAAATTAACGAAATCCAGTCCCGCTACAACAAAGGTAACTCACTCTTTATTCTTTATTTTTTTTTTAAGTTTTGGGATATTATATAATGAATATTTGGTTATGTTCGCAGTATGCGTATGCAATTGGTTTAGTTGAGTGAATAATGAATATGCTAGTAATGTGATTGATTTGATGTTATTCTCTGCAGTATGTGGGGTCAAAGTGGAAAGAGAGGAAAAATTGGGAGAATTTGTTGCTGCTAGGGCACCTTTAGAGAGTGAAACTTGCAGCTTGGAGTCTCAGATTGGTACTCCCATAACACAGCTGGGACATGGCGGTGGTGGAAATGAGAATGGGACCTTACAAGCTGATTGGGAAAAGGAAATTGGTAGATTGAAGGAGCTTATAGAAGTGGAGAAGGGAAGGGCTGATTCTGAGAGGAAGAAGGCTGCTGAAGCTTGTAAGTTACTAGAGAATGAGAAGAATAAGGTTGTTGAAAAGGAAAAGGAAGTCGGTGGATTGAAGAGGCTTATAGAAGTCGAGAAGGGAAGGGCTGATTCTGAGAGGAAGAAGGCTGCTGAAGCTTGCAAGTTACTAGAGAAAGAGAAGAATAAGGTTGTTGAAAAGGGAAAGGAAATTGGTGGATTGAAGAGGCTTATAGAGGCAGAGAAGAGAAGGGCTGATTCTGAGAGCAAGAAAGCTGCTGAAGCTTGCAAGATGGTAGGGGATGAGAAGAATAAGGCTGCGGAAAAGGAGAAGGAAATGAGTAGATTGAAGGAGCTTATAGAGGTGGAGAAGAGAAAGGATGATTCTGAGGGGAAGGAAGACACTGATGTTTGCAAGTTACTGGGAGAAGAGAAGAAAAAAGTTGCTGAAAAGGAAAAGGAAATTGGTAGATTGAAGGGGCTTATAGAGGAGAGGAAAAGAAGGGTTGATTCTGAGAGGAAGAAAGCTTCTGAAGCTTGCAAGTCACTAGAAGAAGAGAAGAAAAAGGCTGCTGTAAAGGGGGAGATTGCCAGAATTGAAGCGGAGAAGGCAGTGAAGTATAGTTTTCAAATTGGTCAATTGGAGAAACAGGTAAACGAAGCAAAAACAAAATTGGCGTATGAGATTTCTACGTATAGAGAGGCAACCAAAAAGTTTGAAGCTGAAAAGCGTAAACTATTAGCAGAGAAAATAAATGCTGAGTCAGGGATGGCAAAAGCAAATGAAAGGTTAGAGGTTGAAAAACAAAAGGTTGATGAGGAAAAAAGGCGTGCAGATGCAGAGATGGTTAAATTAAAGGAGCAGAAGGCACTTGCTGAGGATAACTGGAACAAGTTCATGAAAGAAAAATGTCTTGCTGATCAGATGTCTCAGCAGTTAGAAGAGGATAAGCAGACGATTGAGGATTTGAAACGGAAGATCCATGAACTCTCGTCCTTGACAAAACCTGTTGAAATGGCTGCTGACAGCAAGGTCAATGCTGAAAGTACAGAAGTGAAGCTTTTAAAAAACAAACTTAAGCTTGAAAAGCTAAGAGCAAAACATACCAGGCAAAAATATAAGTTAGAAGCAAGTCGTTACGGTATTTTACGTCACGATTTAGGTCGTCTAAAGATGGATTTTATTCAATTTCTACAACGCCTAGATATACTGGATTCATCCTTTTCACCTGTCGTTGGAAGTATGCATGGCCAAACAAAGGTTGGTTCCACTGGCAAATTGTTTGTAGTTATATAATGTTTGAGTATTTTTGTCATTTTTTATCTCCTCTCCCTGTTGAAATCATGCACACTTTTGAAGCGAATGATCTCATCTGGCTTACTCTCATATGCAGATTAAAAGTGAGACTACTTATGTTATGGACAAGTGGTTATGAACTTGTTGGTTGGTTGTCCCCTAAATTATTGCAATCTTTGGGTTTATCATCAGATTAGCTGTAGCACTAACAGTTTATTTAACCTTGGGAAATGGGAATTTTCAGGATCCCCTGAAAGCAATACATAAATTATTTGGGTGGTTTTATTATATATCAGCACTAAATAATTGTTTAGTAGTTATAGATAGTACTTGGTTTTAGTTTTATCTTTTTGGGGGTGGGGGAGAGGAATAAATTAAAGATTTTTTTGTTTGCGAGAGGCCTTGGTTTTAGGTCAGAGTTCATATAATTAAATATATTTTTCAATTTTTTTTTTGTTTCTCTTTTTTATTGTATGTTATTCTTGTGTATGCACAACTTAACTATTTTTTTTTTTTTTTTTATCTTTGTTGAATGATTGGTTTGCAGTTTGAGAATGCACTAGATATGCAGAATTCAAATGTCATGAGACAAATTTGCAATCTAAATTTATCTGAGACACGTCGCCAATTTGAGAATGAGCTTCTGGAACCCTGCTGCACAACAATTGAGGCAAGTGATCCATTGAGGGAAAACATGAAGAACACTCAACCCCTCACTCCAGGTAGAAATTACTCTGAAAAATCTATCACAGGTATTGGTTCTAAATTGGAGCCTCTTGTTAGAGGATCTGACAGAACAAAGTTACAGAGTTCTGCAGTAAATTCCAGTACAGAATCTTTTTCTGATGGACAGTTGATGGGCTCACAGGATGCAACCATTTTCCCAGTTACTGCATCAGCAAAATTGACTCAGGACTTCAAGCCATCTGACAAATCTGTTGATGTGCACCACAGGAAGAGGAAAAGAACGCAGGACACAGTTGAATATAATGCAAATTTATCTTCTGAGAAACTCTCTGATTTGCATGGTTTGATGCATAGAAAAGTTGTCAAATGCTTAGACGGAGGAAAAGAGGTGCTTCATAATCTGAATAATTTACAGGAAGAGAATAAAAGGGCCCACAAAAAGAGAAAGAAATATCGTAGGGAAAAAATACCTTTGCTTAACAGGGATGAGCAAAAGGGCACAGAAGAGGCCGACACTGAGGTCTATGATGATGCAAATGTCTGTAGACACACTTCCTGCCTTGCTCCACATACTTTAGAAACCTCTCAAGCATATGGGAATAGGATATGTGATGCTGTGAATAATTTCAATTCGATAGTTAATTTTGATACTGTGCCTGATGGAAATTATATGAAATTATTAGAATTAGAAGATGCTACCAGTGAGGAATGCTATAGAAAAGCAATGGATTTTCCCATTTCTCCATCTCTTCCTGAAATTGAATTTCGTGAAACATTTGAAGAGGGTAATTTGACGAATACCTCTCTAGAGGAAGCACTTCAAGATGACATGTTGAGCTCAAGAACAGACCTGTTTACTTCACCTTACCTTGATGTAATTAATGTTGAAATCAATTCTAACGAACAAAAATGTGATGATTATGGAGTTTCTTGTAATTTACATATGCACTCTACAGAAAAGTCAAGGACTGCTTTTTCGGTGGAGGATGGAATTGGATCTTTAAACAATCAACTTCCTGAATTTTGTGTTGTCTTTTCAAATATTGAGGACAATAGTATCATATCTACGATACTTGTTGCTACAAAAAATTGTATAGCTCGGTGCAATTTGGCTACTCAAACAGGCTGGGGGGTTAGTAACATTCTGACTGTACTTAAAATGGAAGAAAAGCTCTCACAGAAGTAAGTGTCTCACATTTTGTGATAGTATAGGGTCAATGCTGTTGAACACCCTTTATAGTTTTTGTTTCAATATTTTGCTTTTCTTGTAATAACAAACAAATCAGTTCATGATAATATTTAACTGTGGACAAATGGTGGTGTTGATATTAATTTTATTATTTTGTTTCATCTAATTTCTTTCAGGGAGAAGGTTTCGGTGCTGTTAACACTTATGCTGTTCAACTTTGCCATGACTGCATCAAAGACATTTGGAAAACTTGGGGATGGGAATTTATTCCACTGCTTGCAATCTTATTCTGAACATATTTGCACAGGTTTGGTAATTTGTTTCATAATCAACTTCCATTTTTGGAACATTAAAAGAATGTTTTTAATTATATAATAATATTAATATCATGTTATTTAAATTTGATTTTAATTTGACAAAATTTCACATCTTTTTCCCCAGTTATGTCTGTTGCAGAGACAAGAATCCTGTTTGTAGAGAATTATTCTTTGCACGAGCTGCTTAGCCTCATTGAAGATTTTCTTATTGAGGGAAAAGTAATAGTAAACAGTAGAGTAGATGCTGAAACTTTGTCTTGTGATTTGAGAGCCAATGATTTTCTGGATTGTGTTAATGAAGTATCATCCGATGTAGCTTCAAGTGAACAATTGGCAGCAGCAAGTATTATATTAGCATCAGTATGTGCTGCAACTGATCATGTTGGATTTATTTGTGATGCTTCATATCATATTCTTCGGTCATGCAAGTGGGATTCTCTGATGGTGCTGACTATTCTCCATGTTTTTGCTTATCTGGGTGGAGAGAAGTTTTTTAACATGGATAATTTTGGATTAATGGTGACTGTTTTGAAATCTCTAATTATGTTTCTTGAGGATGAGAGCCCATCTGTTGCATCTGCTTGTCTTCCTTCAATAAATCAGCTGCATGCTGAGTTGTGTATGAATGTTAAATGCCCATTCTCGGAAGGTGCGGAATCCATTGATGCAGTTGCATGTTTGCTCTTGGAAGAGATAAAGCAAATAAATTTGTCAGATTCCAGATTAATGTCAGACAATTATAATGCTGGACAATGGTATAATCAGGATGCAGTTCAGTGTGCCATTAGCAAGAACTGTGATGTGCCCTGTTTGAAAAAAGGCTCGATTTCTGCTACTCAACCAGATGCCCTTATGAATGTCAACTTTTGTCGCCTGAATGACATCCTGTCATTGGTGGAACTGGTTGCAAACAAAACGGTATTATTCTCATTATTTCAAGTTAATATTGACCCTGTTCTATAATTTCTTTTTATCAAGTTCTAAAATTAAAGAGTAGTTCTCCTAAAATAAGTGACATTATCTTTTTTTAGAATTGATGCCATACTGAAATTAATAGAATTTTACAATATGAAATTGGCCATGGTATAGTTCTTGAAAGTGATTTCACTCGTGGTATTCTCCATCATTTACTGAAATAAGTGATTTGTAGCCAAGGCCCAAGTTTTTTTTATGGTTGAGAGTTATACTGTTCTCAACTTCTCATACTCGTGGAAGAACTTGTCACTTTATTTTGTTGATGTCATCATAATCAAACCTGATTGCATGTTTCCTTTTCCTAATACAGAGCTGGCACTGGGCTGATATGAAACTTGTTCCTCAGCTTCTGAATATACTTGACTCATGTGCAGAGGAGAACTTTGCTGTTCGTATAATTGTTCTTCTAGGTCAACTTGGGAGGTAAATTGATCACTGCATCTTGGATATTGCTAGTATCATGACCACATTCATGCATAATGATATATACATATGTTTGTAACTTTGTATCGATAGAGGATATATGTATGCTTATCAAGATTAAAAATCACTTACTACTAAGATGAGTATTTAGAGTCATCTTAAGGAAATAATGATTTTTAATTTTTTATTGAATTCTAAATCCCAATTGCTGTGCTAGTGTGGTAGAAGCCTTAGGCTAGGATTAAAAAATACCAAAATGAGTGATTTCCCTGGATATCGAGAGAATAGGACTATCCCCACTCTCTAAGAGTCTTATCCTTTTTCAAATGATAAGATAATTTCTCTCTCAACTGCCCTCTTTATTTATTGGCAATATGCCTTATTTCTTCTACTGTCTCAGCCTGCCCAAATAACATAACTAACTCCCTCACTAAGGGACACCTAACTACTAATGGATATCTGTCCAATTTATGTCACAACACATTCTGCTTTTTTGGTAGCACCTACGCTCAGAATCTTTGTATGGTGATAGTTTCATTTTTCTCATTAACTTTTACTGTACAGCTGTTTCTTTGTTGATCACATATCTGTGAAAAAGCCATAGTGCCATGGACACATGCAGACTTTTAAATATTATTTGATTTAACAAAGAAAGATGCTTTCACATATTTTTGCTTATGTTATAACAAAGTCATAAATGACGTTATAAATTTCAGGACTGGAGTAGATGTTGGTGGATATGAAGATAAAGGAGTTGGAAACCTGAGATGTTATTTGTATACTTATTTTTGCCGAACCTCTTCCATGAAAGCAGGTCTTTCTCTTCAAGTTGCTGCGGCCACTGCTCTGTTTGGCCTTCTTCCTCTTGATTTTGAAACCCTTTTTCATACTAAAATCCATCTTTCAGCATATTCTAAATCTGTTTCTGACAATGCTGAAACTTTGAGAAAGTGGTTCTCTGGGCTGGGTAAAGATCAACAGAAATTGCTATCTGATGTATTTAGTAAGTAATTTTTTTTGTTACTTTCACATGAATTAAAATAGGATACCGGAGCCAGTTGATTTAATTGGCAACGCTCTTGGAGAAGTTTTGTAGATTGAGCATTTTTTTTTTTTTTAAAGTTAGATGGCGTTGATTCAATCTTTTTGAGAGCCTTCAACATGGCTTGTAATCTTTTATGCTGTTGTCGTGCTTCTGAAATTTGTACATACTTTATTTTTTTGGCTGTAAACTTGTAAATTTCTTGTTATTATATTTTATAGCGAAACTTGTTATCCCCTTGCAAGCGTTATTGTTATATTCCCCTTCATGGTTTTAAACATTCATCGTAGGCCATTACTACAGGGGACCACCCTCATAGGTGGGGTCCATTTTGAACCATCAATCTTGACCATTAGATTAATCTTAGTATTGTAAGTCATCCCACACTAAATCCCCCACCCAGCAACCGCTATTTGCTGTCTCCAACATCGCCCATGATGTATCCTTTACAGATTAATGGCATCCTTTTGTTAGCATGTTGTATCCATTCCAGATTCGAATTACTTCCAATCATCCCTCGACATCGACCACCTCCGGAGGAAATTTTCGGTGGCGACGTGTCATCCCCCAACCCTCCTTTCTTCTTCGCTGACGGAGGAACCCACCGTTTCAGAAAACCCCATGGAGGTCGATTGACCCAACGGGACACAATGAATTAGATCCAATTTAATTTAACACATTTTTTTGTTGGTTTGCTTCAAAGAGAGATACTAAATTTGTAGATCGGTCCCAACTAGGCTTGATAAACTTTGTTTTTCTTTTAGAAAATTATAACAATAACAATAACAAGCATTGGGACACTTAAAAAAGCTTGGTCCTTTTAAGATTGAAGGCACCAAGGCTACATTATGAACATGCAAAAACTGTTCATGGGTGAAGGGGGTCAGTGAGTGAGTGTAGTGGCGAGAAAAAAAATGTAGTCGTCAAAAATCGTTTTTGGCAGTGGCGAATTGTGGTTGGTGGGAGGGGCTGGGGGATTTGGTGTGAGATGGTCTGCAATACTAAATTTAATCTAATGGTCAGGATTCATGGTCCATAATGGACCTCCTATCAAGTGGTCCACCCTAAAATTCACCTTCAGCCTAATATAATGAAGTATTCAAACTTATAATACAAGATCAAATAGTCAATTCAACAACGACAATTGGAAGGAATACTGAAACACATGGATGATGGCGATGGTCATTATAATAGTATGATTTGAATCCATCTCCAATTTTAAACATTATTTCTTAGGCAGAAGTAGATTTATGTTCAAGTCTTGATTTGAGATTAAGCTTAATTTTTTGTAATATGCACGACTTGATAATTATTTTACCTTACCAAGAACTTCCTAATATAGAATGTAGATATTCTATACAAATAATTATATATTTGACTAGGGATCAATTTACTAAACGAGTAAATTTTCTATGTTTTCTCTATTTCTTATGAAATGCGAATCATGAATCATGTGATAATATCACGGTGATCGTGCATGTAACATCTTAGAAAGTGAATATTCATATACATGTAATCCTATGGTGAAGATTTACTTATATTTTGAAAACTGTATTGTACATTAATTCAAGTTGATTGATGAAATATTAAATATTTTTTAAATAATATAAAATTTTGTATCTCTTTGAACTTTTTTGAAATAACTTAAATATTGTATGATAATTTTTTAAATTTTTTTTATATATTATCATTCAATCATGAATGAATTGTTATATATGCTCAATTTGTTAATTTTTTTATAAAAATTATTTTAAAAGTTATACATAGATTTTTTTTATTGGTTAATATTTAACTCTCATAAAACACCATGCACGAAAATTAAACTCATGAAAAATATAAATATATTTTTTTATTTTATCTGAAATAAACGAGGGAAAATATCTCTTATTTGAGAAAAAAAATTAAAAATATTTTTGTTACTACCATGCCATAAGTTAATATCTTGGAAGTTTAAAGAATATTAACTTGTTAAAATAATTCAATTTTTTTTTTATTCTGTAATATGTGTTAGCCAGTGTTAACACAATTAATTTGTTTTTGGTAATAACAATGCTTACACATGCACAAGCAATGACTCAGCTCAGGTAACATTTATACATTCTATTAACATGTTGGAGTCACAAGCATTATTATAATACACCCAATTTTTCCTATTAAATGAAAAAGACAAGACCGTATTATGCCACTCCAATTAAACACAACCCACATGGAGAAAATGATGATGGTTGATTGTCGACGAAAGGTGACAATTCGTGAAAACAATGATGATATGCTTGCTAAAAGAGAAATACCAATAAAATGTTTACACATTATTTATTATTAACTGAACATTCTGTAAATTGTAAAGAGTTTAATAAACATATTGTTAAGTTGAAAGTTTTTGCAGCATTGTTGCTTGCACTTCTTGTGCAGCGATTCTGACCTTATTTATATATTATCAATCAATAAAAAATATCCTGTGTAATGTGTTTAATACAGATGATGATATTAAAACTTAACAAATTTATTATAGATAATTATTTTTGATTAGACAATAATGTAAAAATCTTTTATATTTTACTAAAAAAAAGATTTTTTTTTTAAATGTATGATGCTGTTATTCACTTTTCTCATTTCTTAACAGTCGGTTGAAGACTTCTAGTTTAGCTGCTTGACACTACCGAAGGTCATTCCTTCCCCACTTTGAAAAGTGAACATTTTTACTATTTTTTGCGGTTCGCATATTTTTCAAGTGACAGCCTACTAATCATTCAAAGGTGTTAAAAATTGAATTTTTATTGTCAGCAACCACTTTTTTTTTTTGTACAAAATATATAGGTACCATATGTGATATGTCTATAATAAATTAATAACTGAAGGCTGATAAAAAAAAAAGGTTAATAACTGAAGGTAGTTTTATCTACTTGTCTCTATGTCAAGAAGCACGTGAAAACAACTGAAAGGTACCAACAAAACATGTTGGAAGGTTAGCTACATAATCTTCGGTGGAGCAAATATTCCACTTGTCCACATGCATGCATATATAATTGGTTATTTGGAATGCCTCATTCCATGCACTGAAACTAGTTGTGACACTTATATTGCAGTGCACATAATAACCATGGGCTCTTTGGAGCACCAACCTTTGCTACCCAGGCTTGACTCACACTCACACATTCAAAACTTGTCATCAGATGCCATTGAAGAATTCTTGGAACATAGGCCTATTGCATTGAGATGGTGGTCAAAGCTTGTTGTGTGGGAGTCAAGGCTTCTCTGGCTCCTCTCTGGGGCTTCTATTGTTGTATCCATTTTCAATTATATGCTAAGTTTTGTGACCTTGATGTTCACTGGACATTTGGGGTCTCTAGAGCTTGCTGGAGCATCCGTAGCCAGTGTTGGTATTCAGGGTCTAGCTTATGGTATTATGGTATGCCTCTTTATCTGCTGCGCCACCTAACACACTCTTTTGAATACATTTTCTATTAGATAAAACTTAAAATGCAGTTCCATAAGTGCTTTAAGTGTTGTTCTTTTTCTTTTAGATAAAATTTAATGCAGTTCCATAAGTATTGTTGTTCTCTAATCAGATTAAAGTTTCACTTAAGTAATCTACATTGGTGATCTAGATCAATTTTTTTTCTTTCTACACATAGTTAAATTTGATTGGAAATTATAAAATTTGGCAAGTCGCACTTACTATTTAACTGACTCTTCTTATTTAACTAGTTTCACTTATAACTGTGTAGTTTTGAATAAATTTCAATCAAATAACATATAATATATTAAAAGAAGTGTCTCATTTTCAATCATGTGCATATTTGTCATGATTGCATTTTGCTTAAATAGCTGGGGATGGCAAGTGCGGTGCAAACTGTGTGTGGACAAGCATATGGGGCAAAAAAGCATGGAGCAATGAGCATCATATTGCAAAGAGCAATCATTTTACACATTGGAGCAGCAGTGATTCTCTCATTTCTCTATTGGTTCTCTGGGGATTTCCTAAAGGCCATAGGACAGTCAGATAGCATAGCCGAGCAAGGCCAAGTGTTTGCACGCGGAATTATTCTTCAACTCTATGCATTTGCAATAAGCTGTCCAATGCAGAGGTTCCTCCAAGCACAGAACATTGTGAATCCTCTTGCATATATGTCAGTTGGGGTGTTCCTTGTTCACATTCTTCTCAGTTGGCTAGTTATATATGTTTTGGGATATGGCCTTTTAGGGGCAGCCCTTACTCTCAGCTTTTCTTGGTGGCTTCTTGTCTTGTTTAATGGTCTCTACATCAAATTTAGTCCAAGATGCAAGGAAACCTGGACAGGCTTCAGTGTTAAGGCTTTCAAAGGAATTTGGCCTTATTTCAAGCTCACAGTAGCTTCTGCTGTGATGTTATGGTATGACTATATGTCGATGTCCCCCATAATTTTCTCTACATGCATGCCTAGATAAATGAGTTTAATTTCTTTGTGCCGTCAAACACAGTTAAACCAATCAGAAATCACTGTAGATATAACTTTTAAGTACTGATTATTATATAAGTCAACAAACTTATTACACATGACAATTTGTAATTGGATGATAATGTAAAAACGTCTTACACGGTAAGTGCATTACTATTTAGTACATATTTATTTGGATTTCAATTGATTGAGCTCAAAAGTACTTTTGATCCCAAATCATTAAAACCTTCATTCTTCATCTTGTGCATTGGAAATCACAAATGTGCATCTCAAAATTACTTTTCCAACTTTTATCCAAACATACCCTACATAAGTATACACATCACACACCACATTATTATTTACATCAATTTGTTCTACTAATCTAAAAATGTATCTTAATGTAGTTTGGAAGTATGGTACAATCAGGGACTGGTGCTTTTATCAGGGCTGCTCTCCAATCCCACAATCTCACTGGACTCCATTTCCATTTGGTATGTTAATATTTTGTCTTGGAATAATTTTTCTTGTTATGTGCCAACGTGTTGCCTAACCATAATATCTTTATCCGAATGTGCTTTCAGTATGAATTACTTGAACTGGGACATGCAGTTTATGTTAGGCCTTAGTACAGCAGCCAGGTTTGCAATAAAACAATGTGTTTTTCATTCAAACAACTTTCTCAAAAGCATGCTAATGGTAGTTTCCATGATTGCAGTGTCCGAGTCAGCAACGAATTAGGAGCATCACATCCAAGAGTAGCAAAATTTTCTGTCTTCGTAGTGAATGGAACCAGCATTCTCATTAGTGTGGTTTTCTGCACAATTATCTTGATATTCCGGATTTCTTTGAGCAAACTTTTCACTTCTGACTCTGACGTCATTGATGCTGTGTCTAATTTGACTCCATTGCTTGCTATTTCTGTTTTCTTAAATGGCATTCAACCTATATTATCAGGTAATAAAGCTATAAAAAGTACACTAGCATAAGCACCAACTTTGGTTTATCACACTTTTGTTAATTTTTCTTGGAAAATTTCAGGGGTGGCAATTGGAAGTGGATGGCAAGCAGTAGTGGCTTATGTAAACTTGGCTTCTTACTATGTTGTTGGTCTTACTGTTGGATGTGTTCTTGGCTTCAAAACTTCTCTAGGAGTTGCTGTAAGTTTGGAACATCTCTGTCACTAATTTTTAAGTTTGTAACTGATTAGTTTCATGCAATGCATTTTGTGGTATTGTTTTAGGGAATTTGGTGGGGAATGATCCTTGGAGTTCTTATACAAACAGTAACTCTAATAATTCTGACTGCCAGAACAAATTGGCAAGCAGAGGTAATCAAAACTCTACATCAGAAGATCTTATACATGCTATATTACATGATTTTTTTGTCACATGTGAAGTGGTGAACCAATTCTTAATGCCTTTGAAGGTTGAAAAAGCTGTTGTTCGCATCAATAAATCCGCTGAAAATGACACCTTAGATCAACTGGTTGCTGACACTTAGAGGCATTCGTCTTTTTTCTTCGGGCTTGGCTGAAATGCATTTTAGCTGCATAGGAATCTTGTTTTGGACTAAAGGAATGTTGTTGATGGGTTTCTTCACCCTATTTCATTTTATGTTTTGTTCACAATTTTGAGAATCTAATAATGAAACCCAACTTTCACTGCCAGCATAAGTATTTGACATATTATTGCGTGGTTGGATATGTGTTTATACAATTTATTCTAACTAAACATGACTTTGCAGTAATATGATTTTTGTTTTGATAACAGATATTAGAAAATTAATTTGACACACAATGTTATTTGAAAATTTGTAATCAAAATTGATTTGGAACGTAATTATCAAAATTTCTTGAGTCTAACTAAGGATATGCATGTAACAAATAACATGACAAGGTTATACTGTATACATGAACAAATAACACAACTCTAGTTAGTTTTGACAAAAAGGCCTCATTTCATAACTTCAAAGAGACTTGAGTCTAAAACTTATAATTCATGTTTCTAATATAATACCAAACATCATGATCAATGAAAAAAATATTTGACTCATTTTAGCCTCAAACTTAGACATGTTAAATGCGGATCCAAATACACATTAGTCGTAATTATTTACAAAATTATGAGTTTTCTTTCTAATGTAATGAGTATCAACCATAATTTTGTATTTTTTAATAAATTTTAATTAATAATTTAAAGTATATTAAAAGAATGTGTTATTAACACTAATCTAATTAAAAAAATAAAAGTAAGAAATAAAAAGCAATATTTTTATGAAAAATTAATTTGCTCTTAACACTATTTTACTATGATTTTTAATAAAAAAATCATTTTTATTTATTAAGTTATTCATTTATTTAGTATTGGTCGCATCAAGAGAGCAGCAGAAAATGAGACGTTGGATAGATCAACTGGCTATCAACGGATAAGAGGAATTAAGAAATAATAGTAATACACTGTAACATTTTTTTAACACAAACTTGTACTCTTTTAAACAAACTACTCATTATCATTAACTGAAATTGATTCAAATTTATAAAAGTTTGCATGTCAAACTTTATTTAATAAGTCTTGCGATTTTATAAATTTCAATAAATTTTAACCAATAAAATATATATTAAAAATGTGTTAAAAATGTATTAGAAAATGTTATTACTTACTAATATTCCTTTTATCTTATATTTTTCAGGCATAGTTTAAAAAGCATTCTAGCTGCGGATTAATCTTGTATTAGGCCTAATGCAGAATGAAATGTAAATGCATGGTTGAGAACAAATAATTCCTTTCTGCTTATACCCCGTATAAAATGAGTGAAATGAATTGTAATGTTAGTTAAATTAGCCTACCATACCAACCAAATCCATGTATTCAAATTGAAATGTCCGAAAAAGGAATTAAAAATTGGAGATAAGTTAGATGATAAAATGGCATTATTATTGGCTAAATCCGATCATGAATTAAACTAAAATACACATTCCTTAAACCCATTTTATGTAAGTTTTACAATCTCTAATTATCTTTCTTTTTCAAATATACATCAAATTCATTAAACAGCGACAGAATCAGTATATCACCAAGAATTAAACACCAAGCCAAACCTTCAACCCATAATTGTGCCCGTTGTCAACTTGTGGGCAAATTTAGTACCTTTCCTAGGAACAAAGTTGAAAATACATTCATCAAACAATGACAGTGCTAATCTTATGCCCTCATAAATAATACCTAGTTCAGACCAATCTGTTACATTTCTATTAATATCACCTACCTTTTTGCAATCACTTTCGATGATAATGGACCTCCAATCATTGTGAGCAGCAAAGTTCACACCATCGATGAGTTCCGTATGATAAATATACTGTTCTGGATGAATTGAGGCACGAACCATACATCCATGTATATATCCTACTGTCCTACCGGTCTACTTACAATGATTGTGCAAAGTTCTTCAATGATAAAATAAGTCCTAAATACGGTAGAGCTTAAAAACAACAAAGAAAACACCAATGCGTTACCATATCATTAGCAACTATAACTAAATGTCATTTATTAGCAACTATAACTAAATGTCATTCCAAATTACGCATGTCTGCGTTATTAATGAGATTATTCATACTCTAGGAGTCACAGCACCTCCCAGCTACTCAAGTTCAACACAACATTTGACAGTGGATGCCACCCGGAAGGGGGATGCATAAAGCCTCCTGAGATTACAAACGAGAGATCTGGAGTGGTATCACTGAAGCATCCTCTCCCATTACCGGCGGGACCAAATCTAGCTCCCCATAACGCTCCAGGACACGCATCCTGCAGTCCTCAGCAGCCATCATTCCAGTAGAGTATGCACCATGCACAGATCCCGTATACAACATACTTGTTGCTTCCCCTGCAAAGAATAAATTATCTACAGGGACCCGTAGCCTCTCATACAGGTCATGTGGTTTCCCAACTGCATCATATCTATAGGAACCTAGTGTATTAATATCTATACCCCATCGAGACACAAGATACTGAATCTGCATGATTGAAACAAATTACATCTTCAAAACACCAACAACATACTAGTCACTGAAAAACAACTTATTCAATTCAACCAAATAGCAATTGTCAAAGAATATATGTACCGGAACTAAACTGAGTAAAACTTAGGGGTCTCAATATATAAATATGGATTGAAGCATTTACTTTTCTTGCATAGCAAAAAAGTGAAATAAATCATCAAAATCATCATGGTTACCGGTGAAGAAGCGTCTGGAAGGATCTTTTTGAGCTGTGTGAAAGCAAAGTTAGCAGCTGCTTCATCAGACATTTTCTCAATGTCTTTGGCCAGCTGCCCAGCAGGCATGTAAACAAGGACAGGACGACCCGTAGCCTTGTGGAGATTAAGAAAGTAGCTGCATCCATAAGATGTCTCTGCAACTACTCCTAGGAATTCCACATTAGGCCAGAAAACATTTTTAAAGTGTAAAATTATTTTATTCTCAATTCCAACCCCAATATCAGAAATGGCAGCTTCTTTCCAGTCTGGTAGCTTTGGCTCAAATTTTATCCAAGATGCCTTCAGCACCCCAAGAGGTACAGCAACAATAGCAGCGTCTGCAACAAATGTTTTCCCATTTTCCACTGTCACCTTTACTTCATTATATTGCCTAACTATTTTTGTTACCCTGAGAAGAGGTATTATCAATGCCATTAAATTTAGTTAAGCAACACAACGGGGGAAGCAGATTTCCAAAACCAAACTTTAAACTAATATATACCTGTGTCCCAGGCGAATATCAAGACCCTTGGCTAGGGTATTTATAACAGGCTGGTAACCCCTGACCATAAGACCGTGACCACCAGGGAGTAATACTTCCTGTATGCAGATAAACAGAGAAGAATAAGTCATACACGAAAAATGTTTGATGGATGCATGTAGTAATTAACAATAAAGTAGCAACATAATGTGACTATGATCACCATATGAAGCCACTTCTCTATCTCATATTGCATCCTTTGCATCTAATATGGCGGCCCACATTACCATTTATGAGTTTGCAACTTTACGAGCAACATTGTATTCAATTATAAGTATATACAAGAATAAAAACAACAACGATAAATAGCTGAAAAAGAAAAAATTTCCCATTCACATCAGCGCACTAGTACTACCTATTAATGATTTGTCATGCAATTCAAATTTCAATGACATAAACTTGAAATGGATATATAGATAATAGAACCCAAACATCTCAAACTTGGTTTTGTCAAATTACCTGATCCCAACATTTCAGTGATATGGTATCAGCATCTGTAGCAAACCAGCCCTCCATTCTACATAAATACCACTGTAGCACCTTGTGGGAAAGCCCTTCCAATCTGCATCCAACAGAGAAAATTAAATTATACATTACTTCAGCACTAAGAAAAACAATAATGGTGGTCAAAGGATTATTTTATGCCAATAATCACCTCAATTCCGGTTTTCTTTCAAAAACAATTGAAAGTGCACGGAGTATGGACATATCTTCACTGAATTCCTCTCGTACATTATTTGTCTGCATTAAAGCAGGGTCAATCTTTAGAGGTGATGTTCATAATAAGTGGAGTTGAACATTAATAGAATCAATCAGAAAAAACAATGTATTAATAAGCGAGTAATCAATCAGATAAACCAAATAACTAGAAATATTAAATTACTCGCCTCTTCTAAAATGACTCCAAATATTTTACCAATTTTTGTTACTAACTCTTGGGGAACTTGATTCCCATCCATATCAAAAAGTGCATAGCTGCAAGAAGTTGATGAATTTCTATAAGAAAAAACTTGTATCTGATAATATATACCATTCAGTATAAGCAAATGATAAATTGAAGCATACACTACCGTCACCAATTAATTATGGAAGTACAGCAGAAATAGATAACTAATATCATTTATTATAAAAAAAGAGATACTTTTACCTTTCCAAATCATGGTCATAAAGGACAGAATTATCCTCACTAGTACGGTAAAGAGGTAGTCCCAGCTTCCCAATCAATGGGGCCAGTGGATTGTCCTTGCAAACTCCATGCAACCTGAATCACAGTCATCCATTTTTAATACTAAAACATGGAGAAATGCAACATTCTTGTCAACATGAAGAAAAAAAGGAGAACAAAGAGAGTAAGCTTTACCACGATGCACCCAGGTCAACAGGAAAGCCAAATGAGTAGTCAGTGTGAATTCGGCCACCAAGTCTTTCCCGTGATTCTAGAAGAATAACCTGACAAATAAAAAGTACAATTTATGCAAATAAATAAATTAACAAGTACAAAGTATGTATGTTCAAGAGGGGGAAACAAAAAACTTTAATACCTGAAATGAGGCATCTTGAAGTGCCCGAGCAGCAGCAATCCCAGCCATGCCACCTCCAATGACAATAACAGATGGGGACCTCTCCTGCTGCTTGTCATCATTTGCACAGCAAAGGCCTACAGGGAAGGAGGAGGGAGGGAATCCAAGTCAACTTTAGCAGATACACAAAAATAGAATCAAAACTTCTGAAAAAAGACAATTCTCAGATACACGAGCTGGCACAAGCACATTTCACTTCTAACTTTCTGTTTTTATAATTTGGAGGATGACCCAAGAGAATATTTCCCTCTACAAATCATACACTCATCATTCTGTTCTGAACCTACTTTTGAGTGCTGCACGTACTTTTAGAGAATGATCCTCTTTGTATCTTTCATTCTGAACACATTTGAAACAACAGTAATCCAAACATACCCAAAGTCGTCATCATCACACCTAGATTCGAAGAGATTGCAATCTAATTCTTCCAATCACTTTCAGAAGCTCGATTGTTAGACCCCACCAGCCAAACCATCTATTTCAAAGTTCAAATTACGCAAAAACACATGCACGTGTTCACGTTACTCTTTCATTCGTACTACATAACGAATTTGGTCAAAATGCATCATTATTATATAGAAAAACAAAACTCCATGCACTGGTATCTACAAAACGAAATCAATTTAAACTGAAACTGTAGACACGTTGAACAAAAAAAGGCACACACAAAAAAAGAAAAACAGCGCGGTGGAGAACAATTAACAAACCTCTGCGTAATTGCGCATTACTTTTAAATCGGGACTCCATATTGTGACGAAAACCGGAAATTACGATTGAGATTGGTTTTAGCGTTGATCAATAACAAGGGTTGGAAGGAAAGGAGCGATTGGGGTGAAAAATGGAGGGTAAAAATTAAGAAAGAAGTAATGAAGTGAAAGGAATTGAAATTGGAGAATAAACGGAGTTTCCCAAACCAGCTCATGCAGCTAATTTTTGCAGAGCCCAACCACTCTCAGCTGGATCGGAACGCGAAGGTAGGGGAGAGAAGTTGGTCGGGGTTTGGTTTCCGAGAAAATTCAGAGAAGGAAAAAGAAAAGGAAAAGAATATTCATTCATTCATATAATTGGAGTGTGATCGGGAAAGAAAGTGCATTGCAGGTTAGGTTTGGTTTTTAATTTATGGGATTGCTGATTGGGTTGTGCCACCCAAACCGACGAGGATGCCGAAGCCGCGCGTCTTACATCTCATTCTTTAAATGTAGGGAGATGAAAATGGATTTATTAGGAATTTTTTATTTGATTTATTTAAAGTCTGATCTTATTTATTATAAAAATTAAGTTAAATTTTTTAAAAAAATTTATTTAAATAAAAAAATCAAATCCAAACTTAAAAAAAAATGTTAAATCTATCAAGTTTATCTATTTAATATAATATATGTATATATATTTTTAACTTAAAAATATTATATTTATTTTTCTAAATTTTTTTATTATGAAAATAGATGATCAATTATTTCAAAATCATCTTAAAAATCTCATAAAATAATTATTATTTATTTAAAAATATAAATAGATATCGAAATATTTTTATTTAAAAATTATTTATTTAATTTTTTTAAATTGATTTAAAGTATTTTATAAAATTAATTTTTTTATTAAAAATATATTTTTAATAAATTTTTAGGTTAAAGTCTAAAAAAAGTGTATGGCAAATAAATAAATAATATCAAATTTTATATTTTTAAATAAGGTAAAGAAAATGTCTATTTCCACCCCCTTTACGCGACTTCGTAACTCAATCATAAGGCTTCAAAAAGATTTTTCATGATTGTACAATTTTGGCATTTTAAAATAATTTATTCAACATCTGGGTGTTCGTCTTCAATTTTTTTTTATTAAACTTAAATTATTGACGTGACAGTCACATGGTATTATGTAATAAATGTTATAATAGTCTCACATATTAGTTATGTGTCCAACTAACTATCCATGTTGATACGTTAGTGTTGATATATTATGTTAATAATTTTTATTGAAAAATTAACGACAAAATAATGATATACTAAAATTCTTAAATTTTGAAAACACTAAAATTGATGCTATGTTTTTTTTTTTATCATTCAAATTACAATAACATTAATTTCAATGTAGTTCACCGCATAAGTAATAAAGGAGTTGCTTTTCAAAACGTCTATGGAAGACAACAAGAAAAAAAAAAATACACTAATGATATGTTTGGTTGTGAAAAAAAAAAGGAAAGAAATTTATAAAATTTTGTGTGAATCTCACATATTTTTTTCTATTTAAATTTTTAATTCTATGTCATTCTTTTTTCTTCTTTCCAACGAAATCAACCATAAATATGGAAATTAAACGTGGATTTAAGTCATTTAGTTAAAAGTCTTTCAATAAAATTTTCACTTTTGGATGGGGTCAAAATTTGTAGAGATACCTCGAATGTCATCAGAGAGCCAACATCCCTAATAATGATAGTTAAAAAAATGTTTCAATAAAATTTTCACCTTTAAAAAAAGTAATTTAGTAAAAAATCAGAAAAATAATTTTAAGAAATAACATATGAAAAAATCAAAACATTTTATTGAATTATTTTAAATCCAACTTATATATAAGAAGCAACCTTTATGAGAATACTTGCTTGTGTGAAAAAACTTTAATAATTAATAACAACAACTCACAATTAACAAGTAAGGGTATTTTTGTTTTAAAAAAAGAATTATAAAGTTGAAGGTGAACTTGAAAGTCAGGGGTGCAAGAATACCAAGTCCCATTAGATGATTATGCATCATAGTTAGAATTGAGACCAAAAGACTTGGTCAATGATCACCAACTATTTATTTCTTTGACAAATGCTGACCAAATATCTTTGAGTATTGATTAAAAAATTAAAAAGAGAAAAAAATTATTGAAACACATAAAATTATATTATTTATAACTTTTTTATGTTCTCCTGTGATTTATGCAATAAATATTTATTCTTTTTTAGTTTCTTAACAAATATACACAGATTAGAAAGACCCTTTTTTTTAATACTCCTTTTAGACTCAAATATAAGAAAAAAAAATAATTCATATTGACTAAGTTAGTTACTCATAATTATTTGTACAAATTTCAATTAAAAAGTATTTTTCTAATTTATTCTCCATTGAAATTTGGTACCAGAAATTTTTAAAAAAAGTCATCAAAAACTAATACATCAATTAAATGTAGGGTATTTTAAAAATGATAACAATAAATTAGGAAAAATATAGTTGGGATTTTCTTATATTTAAGAAAAAAAGAATATTTTATTCATTAGATTTAAAACCGGAAGAATTATTATTTTTTCTTCAACGGTGCATCCCCGAACACTTACTATTCAATATACAAGGCTTGAAGTAAAACAAATAGGCCCAATTGCAAATAGTGGCTCTGCAGTTTTGAGCTTCTTAACTATATTTTGGGAGGAGAAACCGAAAAAAGTAAACCCATTGGGTTTCTCTCTTGAATAATTTAGCAAACCCCTCATATATATAGAAGGAAACTACCATGATTTATGGATTTGTTGGATACACACAATCTTCACCTTCTAGATCCAATGTTTACACTCACGCATGATTTAATTAACTAAAGAAAATTATCCAATTAGAAAACAAACACAGTAAAAACTAATTATACTAAATTAAAAAGTTAGTTATTTATATTCAATTGAGTAAAATGTATGAGTATTGCAAATTTTTGATATCGTCTTTAATTTCTATAAATAAAATAAATAAATGATATAATTGTAAACAACTAATTGTGTGATGAAAAAATGCCACCATATTACTACATCCATAAGTAATTATTAATTCATTGGATTTCATAAATTTTGTAATCTTTGTTTCCTTATATTCAATGTATATTTTACTATAAGCAACATGATTCACGAGATATAAATCCTTAATTTCTTCAATGATACTACTATAATTTATTACTTTCCTCATGCTGAAAATGAAAAGGTAATAAATGATGTGATTGTTGCATTAGGTGAGTTATACTTTGTATGACAATATTTGGAAAATATATCTTTGCATGTCCTAAAACGTTCATGATGAAGATAAAGGATGTGAAAGCAAAATGTATGTTAATTATTTGACACCTTGAAAAAGTGAGATAAGTGCAAATATAATAGATGATATGATATAATAATAAGAAAAGATAAATAGAAAAAAAATATTTATCTGAATTAATCTTAATTTAAGACAATTAATTATCTTCATGCTGTTTCGAGTCATTGGGACAGATTTTGGCGTTTGGCACGTAAAGACTGAAAAAGACAACAGATGTATTGCAATTTGCAAATGAGGTGGCCATGTTTTGCCCACTCTGTGTTAGTTGTGTCGGAAACTTCCATCTGCTAACTAATTATTCAACTTCAAGGCTCCGATATATATATATATATATATATATATATATATATTATTAATTAATATACATATAATAATAAGATTATAAGAAGAAGAATGAAGGTTCATCAACAAAATTTGTGAGCAAGGAGGTATACCCCACAGTTCCTTGACCAATCGGCAACCAGCCAACCACTCAAATCCATTAAACATCAAAATATATGCAGCCAAAAATTACCGACATCACATTTTTTGTTTGCAGCTAGCTGAATACCAATGTCTACTAATGATATGTTTGGAACAGAGAGTTGAGAGAGAAATGAGAAAAAAAAAAATACATTTTTTCATTTCAGATAAATAATTTTTTATTTGGTTATCTTTTCTCAACCTTCCATTATTATTTTTTTCTCAACCTTCCATTATTATTTTCTAATATTATATGATTCTCCTAATTCATGAATAAGAGAATTGGGGTGACTTTTACTTTGTTCTTTATTTTTCTCTCTTGATTAATTTTTAACGATTAAGATATATAATTTGTAATGATTTTTTTTATTGTAGAAGAGAATAAAATAATACTTTTTTTTTTAAAAATGGAGGAACTAAATTTAAAGGATAAAGAATAAAAGTAGCCTAAATTTAAGAAAATAAAAACATATTTATTTATTTTTTAAAAAATAATATAGTTACCATTTATTTACTTACACATTCATCATTATATTTAAATTAATTAAGGATATAAAAGCTATTAAAAGTTTTTTAACTACTTACATTTTCTTTCTATTATTTTTCTTTTTAATTAAGCAACAAAACTATTTTTTTCTTCATCCTTTTCTCTCCTCTTTGTTTTATGTTCTTTTTCTCTAATTTTTGTTTCAATCTCCAAACAGAACATTAAGGATGATTGTTCTTTAATAGTGCAAAGGAAATTACACAATACAAGTAGGTTAGTTATAATGATTTATAGGTAAATAGTCATTTTTGTCTCTAAATGTGTAGAACGCTGATAAATTTATCTCTGAAAGATGAAAATTCAAATTTTAGTTCTTGAAAGTGAAAAAATGTGACAAATTCATTCGTTCATTTACTTTCATATGTTATTGTTGATGAAAAAGCCTCCTACATGATATAAATGGATGAAAATGTCACAAAAATAATTGTCAACATGGTTGTTGAATATATTTGACCAAAATGTCAGTAGCTTCCAATGGATCAAAATATCAATAAGTTTTCATTGAACTAATTTGTCAAATTCCAAAATTTGTTTCATTTAAGAGTAAAATATAATTTAATCTTCATCTTCCTCCTCCTTTTTTATTCATTGCAAACATAACATTACAATAAACACTTAAAAAAATAGGAAAACAAACATAAGTTAGAACAAATATAATAATAAACATAATATGTTTATTGTTATGAAATTTCTAATGTGACATTATTTTACCCAAAATATGAGACTCAAACAATAATGCACAACCATTAAGTTAATCCTTACAAAAAAAAAAAGAGCTCCAACTTGATTTTGTCATTACCTAATATTGTCACAATAGAAATTTCAAAGCAACAGACAAATTATGTTTATTAATCAATATTATGTTTGTTCTAACTTATGTTCACTTCTTATTTTTTTAAGTATTTTATTGTAATGTTATATTTGTAATGATAAAAAAAAAAAGAGAAAAGATGGAGATTAAATTATATTTTACTCTTAAATGAAACAAAATTTGGGGTCTAACAAATTAGTCCAATGAAAATTTATTGATATTTTGGTCCAATCTATTCAGCAGTCATGTTAGCAATCATTTTATGACATTTTCGTCTCTTTGTGTCACGTAGGTTCTTTCATTAACGGTAATGAACAAAAGTTAATGGATGAACGAATTTATCGTACTTTTTTCACTTTGGGAGACTAAAATTTGAATTTTCATTTTTTATGAATAAATTTGTCAACATGTACTCTATATATTTAAAAATAAAAATAACTATTTATCTATTATTTATTTTTAATAATAATTATGTTTTGACTTTTTGACCCATTTAAGAAGTCATCCATCCCAATTGCTTTAACAACGAAACTATAAATAAAGAGAAAGAAAGCCAATAATTAGAGCCTTCGATTTTTTATTTTTTTTTACATCGCTATTAGTGGCAGTTAGTTGATTGATTTAGCTATGTAATGTGACAATATGATTATTCCAGCGATTATTCGAGATAATGACTCCTAAGTTCAATTTGTGGGTATAAATTAACACCATAATGAAAATAATATTTTCACCAAATAATTGGGAAATAAAGTTTGTAAGAGTTGATACTTGATACATATCAATCTTTTTCCAACATGCAACTTCAAGAAAGAGATAGGTGTGTGGGAAGAGTGAAGACAGGTATATAGAGGAAGAAGCTAGTCCACATACGACGAAGTTGGATGGCACGAATTAATCATTCACCTATCTATTAATATTAATATTATAGTTACTAGGGTAAGAGATACTCCGTGTCTCTCTAAAAAATTTAATTAATAAAAAAATGATAGAATAAAAAATATATAAAATAATGGGATATTAACGTAAGTTAAGAGAAAAATTTATAATTTAAGAATTAATTTAAAGGTAAAATTGTACAATAAAAATGAAGAGTAATTAGTAAATGATTACCTAATTTTGATTAGTGGATAAATTTTAATCAGCATAACTAAAGAAGATTAATTATTGTTACTACTTTAATATCTATACTAATAGATAGAAGAGATATTCACTGTGTAAGTGAATTAAACACTACATTTTGATCCGAAACCTTAAGACTCAGGTTTATAGGTCTTCTTCTCACTTATATGGTACTAAATTTTTCTTTTCCTATCCGATGTGGGTCTTTAACTCACACTTGTACTCCAATAGTAATAACATATGTGTTTTACTAGTTATTAAAAATAAGGATAAAATAATATATAAAAAATGTAAAGAACAAAAAAATTACATAAAATTTTATATCCCTTTTATACATTGGTATAAATTACATTTCCCCTTATGTGGGTGTCATCTATGCCTTCTATCCTTGTCGTTTTTATTGCATGTGTTTCACATAATTTGATTAATTGCTTGCTTAAAAAAAATATAATGATTCACGATCTTATCCTAAAGTTGACACTGTTTTAACAAATTTTTTGAGGGGCTACGCCTTTCGTGGGGAAAGATGATGGGGACAGATGTGTGATAATGAAATCAAGTTATTAGGATTGAAATGGAGAATATAATAAAAACATATGGCTGTGGGATATGATGGCATATTGTGCACTTCAAGTACAATAAGCAGGGAGACTTGTTAAAAAAGATTGTAGAACGAATTTCCGGTTTTAAAATAAACTTAAACCGTTGTTACTTTAACTATGGAGAATTGGATATGGATTAAGGTATAAATTAAATGTCATATCACGAACTCAAAGATTCCAACCAGGCAAAGTGACTTGGGATATTTTGTCTACGAATGAAAAATAATGAGTGAAAAAAAGAAGAACGAAAAGATGATATTAAGATGACTATCGAGTTTTTTTTTTCATTAATCAATTTTAAATGTTAAAAATAATAATGAAAAATGTTTTAGTTATTTGCGGTTTTAGTACGAGTATCTGATGCTGACTAAATAAATAACTGTCCGTATTAAATTTATGATATATTCAATTTAAGTAATTTTAAGTTATTGGTACGTACCATTATTTAATTATCTGATTAAATTAAATTGTATAAAGTTTGCATCATGCGTGTTATGTCCTCACTTTTATTATTTATCTATTTGCATAAACTTATTATTCTTAATAAAAATCTATAGTTTTTTTTCCTGAAAACTTATGTTATACTTTTTCTTTTTCAAGTATCTTTTGGGTTATTTATATGCATTTGTCGGAAACTATTTCTTAGATCCATATATAACCAGTGTCATACCGGTATAATTTTAGATATTTTCATATTCAGTTGTGATCCATTTTAACTTTTTGTGTATTACTGTATAATTTTTCTTACAAGAGAAAAAAAAAATATTAACGGCACTATTGATGTTATTAATAAAGGGTCATTGCACTAGGTAAGGTGGATTGCATAGAGCACTTAATGTTATTTAGCACCAATAAAAATAAAAGCTTTAGTAATATATACATATTTAAACCTTTCAAAATTTCAAACAGTATTCTAATTAATAAAAATTTATTTCAATAGTAATTACAAACATTCTAATATATTTAATGTTGGTTGAAAAATTTACGTATTTTGAATGAAATTATGTAACGTAAAAATCTCCCGTTTAAATAACTAATTAAGAAATAAATTATTTTTATTTGATATAAAAAAGTCATAACACACGTCACAGTATAAAAAAAAATGTGACTTCATAAGAAAAAAAGAGGACTATTATCACAATTTCATGAGAATTAAAAATAAGGTGTCGAATTTGTCATCAGTTGATAAAAAAACAAAAAGGTGTCGAATTTAATATGGATATGGACCAGCTAAGGTAAAAGACAACGAACGTAAGAATTTAAAGCTTTAATTCCCTAATCTATATTATTGATAGTAAAACAATAGCTGTTATCGTAAGTTCAGATATAGAAGTACAAATTAACACGTTAACTTATATAATTTACTTTTCCTAATCTACAAAGTACAAACAATACATCAAATGGCTGAACCTGATGGGTCCCATACAGGAGCTGATTACATGCCTGACCCACAATCAAGGACATGCCTGATATATATAAATTTGAAGTTAAACAAGAAACTTTAAATTGGATATAAATAGCATGAACTCCAAACTACATAAAATTGGACATATTGGTGCTTGTGGGATTGACGTACTCCATTAGCTAATTCCCCCAATTGAGTAATTTTAAGGTATTGCTATCCATTATTCAGTTAAAGGTGGAAGAACCTGGAAAGTGAAAAGGAAGTAATGGAGAAGGAAGATAACTCAGTGACATGACATAGATTTAATTATGTGAAGTCAGTGAGTATAAAATGACATGTAACATGAAATATTTAAATATATATTACGTTATTAGTAATATAAATAGTCAAACAGATTATGGTTAAAAAAATTAAAATCTTTGAAAATTAAAACTTACATTAAAAATAACTATAAGGACATAAGGACACGTTTGATAGGAGAGACGTTTTGATTTTTTTTGAAAATTTTGGGTTGAAAATCTTAATTTTTTTATGTTTGGTATTTCTTTTAAAAAAAAGATTTTGGGAAAATAATATTTTTGAAAAATAATTTTTAAGAAGTTTTTCATGAAAACTTTTTTATAGGAAGGTGAAAATCTTATTTTTTTTAAGTTTAATTTTTTATTTCAATATATCATGTTATTTTTATTAATGTGATAAATAAATATAATAACTTGATAAAAATAATAAC